>JAKGSA010001760.1:0-24020 GCA_033558755.1 Philaethria dido | reverse complement strand
ATTTATTAATTTACATGTCATTATAAAACTCACATTTTATGTAATACAAAAGATGAATAATATATAACCAAATATCGCGTATTCTACAATGAACAATTGTCACGTAAATTTTATATCCCCTACGTAAATATCGTAATCCTTTTCATAAGAGCTATAAACGTGGTGTAGTGATACCCGTCATTGCTATTACCGGTGCCATTGTAAAGGGAGCATTGTGTGAGAGGATTGCTTTCTCAAGAAAGCGCAGGAATTGATTTTAAATTTTCTTCCAAGAACCTCTGAGAACTACGCAACAATAGCCCAATGGCTGGATCGAACGATGGAACATGTGGTATCTGCAATAATTACCTGTTGAGCGGCTTACGTAAAGATGAAATAAGATTCTTACAAAACTTATTTCGTAGTTTCGCTTTTCATTTTCTAAAGTAAATATAATACGTTAAATATTGAAGAGAAATGTTTTACAATGTTAAAGAAATAGCGGTGCCTGATTACAAATTCATTAAAATATTTCAAGCTTCTGAAAACACTTCTCAAATTAATAATAAATACTTTTTTGTAATCCGCTCAAAAATAAATGAAGCTCATATTGTTATTAAAAAGGAAATATCTTTTGTTCATTAACTGAATATAAGACTTTGTAATGCGGTTCAGATCATACAATAGCCTACAAAATTCGTTAAATTACATGAAACTACAACAATGTTCTATGAAAAATAGAGCACAGCCATTTCAACTGTATGTACATACAGAGTAACGAGAGGGAATACTAAAGTTTAGTGTTAAGATAACGTAACTCCATTGTAATACCTCGCCATATCCACATTTTCATATTCATTGACCGTAAAAATATTTTCTATTTTGCGAGATTGAATTTCGCTAACATTGTTTGTAGGCGCGCCCCAGGTAGAGGTAGAGGTCCACGAATTTTATTTTATGGGAACACAACACTTGCTCATCTCTGTTATAGTTTTTGTCGATACTTACGACAGACGTCAAATGTTCGCCATGCCACCTTATAGGTATTAGAGAAATTATTTGAATGAAGTAAGTTTGGTTTTACGAATATAAAATAAAATAATAACTTTAGGTTTTTGTTTTCTATTAATCATGGTAATGCAAGTTCAATACCCTTCTGACGTATTTTTATTAAGTTTCGTGGCAACCCAAGACTCAATACGTCAGATCAATCATCCCATTCTCTGTTTACACCACAACAGTGCCCGTGTTGCAGGAACCCCATAAAGAAAAATTGTTTATTTTTATTTAGCTTTAGTTATTTAACCGTTAGGCGAAAATTACGTAGCTCAGTGTGCTCTTCATGAAATAAAGCATAAGACAATTTATTTTAATATATTATTTTCTTTTTGTTGTTAGCTTCACGCTGGATCCCGCATATAACAGGGTAGGCAAAAGGAACCTGAGAACCGTGTTAAGTCACTCCGTTCCCCACTTTCCGCCGTTGAGGTGAGCCATTGCGTGCTGAGCGACGGAACTCAACGCCTCGCTTTGCCTAGTTACCAAACCCAGGAAATTAAATATTTCCTGGAGTAGGAATCGAACCCACAACATATCGCGTTTATAGTTGCACGCTTGTGCCTCGGCGCCACGACAGGCGTAATATATGAAATGTCTCAGTTTTAGTATTAACACATGTAATAATAAACTTGTTATAATAAAATCACTTTGAAACTTGATGTTCTCGTTATTTTACTTTCGATTATAACATTTGCTTTGTACTGTAGTCTGCCGGAGATACTGTGTTTGCATACACATTTCTATTATCTAATAATCCTAACACATTTTAGCTATTCAGTTGGTCCATAACAACTTCAAGATATATTTGCTTTAAAGCTATGAATTCATATTTGAGTATGAGAATATCCTGCTCTAGTGTTTATAATATATGTATAATTTACTATTCATTTAGCGTATGCTTTGTTAAATTTAGTTATTATTTTATTTATGTAATTTTTGAATAAGTGAAAATTGAACCCCATACTTTTTAGGCTACGCGCACTATTTTTTTATCGATGTAAGCACACTCTACGCACAATGTTGAAATACTTATAAATGTGATGTGCTTACAATTTTAATTCTTTGTTAATACTTCAAATGCTTTTTTGTCTTTTTAGATGAAATTTATTGACAACAAAGTCAATATATTTTTTATACGTATAGAAAATGATGAAACGAAAACGCAATATGGTAATATCATTTGTATACAATTACGGTGACGTTTGACCGAGGCTTACAAAGCTAATCAACGCACTTAATTATGCGATAAGGTAATTGAAACTAGATACAGACAGCTAACAGAAATGAAACCACAATAAGCTATTAGGAAGGTTAGGCAGAGCGATTCGGTGTAATTACGTTGTATGCTAATCACTGGTGGATTAGATCAAAGCAACTCAAAATAAACAAATCAATCAGGATATTGAACAAGTATGGTATTAAACGTTTCAACAAAACCTTTGTGACATTTATGCTACAACAGAATGACGTCAACCTGGCCTAGTACCTCACTACACCTTGCGATTATTTGTTGAGCTTTCTACTTGTAGAACATCATTATAATTATTGTATTCAGTCCCGTAAAGAAACGGTGCGACGTAAGAAGTTTCTGTCACTTGACATTTAATATCTTTTAAAGAAAGTGGAGAACTCATATCGTAAAATCTGGAAGCTTGTACTCTGCTGAAGATATGAAAAATCGTCAAGCAAGAAGCTAAAAAATTTGAAAGGAAGAAAGCTAAAAAAAAATTAAAATTGAAATTTCTTAAATATTAAATATGCAATAATAATAAAAATATGGACAGATGATTAAAAATAGGAAGATGATTCTAATAAAACCAAAACTTAATAGTAATCGAATATTATTTTGTTACTTATGTGTTTAAGATTTATAAAAAAAAGGTATAATAAGCATACCTAACAGTTTTTAATCACATTTTAGTGTTACTTAACTTTGGAAGGTAAGAATATTTATTTTACAATTTATTATTCTCTTCGATACTTTGTATTTCCATCCGTTTCGCATGACCATTATTTACATGTCTGGGCGAGTGTACATTGCGTAAGTATCAATCTCAATTAATTAATTATCATTATGGACCAAGATTTAAGTATAAAATTGTGATATAGAGAATGTTTAGTGTGTATTGTATAGCAATACTAAAGGTATTAATTAACTTATAAGGAAAAGGACCGTTCTGAACCAAACACATAAAACAATATTTAAACAACATTTTCTATGAATCATTATGCTTATTTCTTTGACTCTGGGTGTATAATATTCACATTTTTTTTTTTTTTTTTTTATGGATAACGGATGGCAAACGAGCAGGACCACCTGATGGTGAGTGGATACCTTCGCCATGAACATCTACAACACCAGAGATGTTGTTGTAGATGCGTTCCTTAACCCTAGAGGATACAGATGGAAGAGAGGAGGACCCCAATGTAGTATTCCGTTCTCCGGAACCACCACCATTTTGGGAAAGGATGCGTTAGAATGGGAAAACCTGGCTTACATGCCAATGGAGGCTTCGGAACACATCATAAGATATTTGGCAGTTTCGTCTTTGGCACGGCAATTGGTGCGAGCCAGACGGAGGACAGACACTCCTACCACCTAACAAAAAAAATTATTCAAGTGTAATGTTGATTCATGAGAAATATACAGTATGAATGTTTAAATAGCCGATGATTTCTTTCTACCAACGAGGAAATAGTATTTATTTTTGTTTTTGCCCAGGTAAACTATTTGCGTGTTGAATGAAACTATTTAAATCAGGGTAATCGCGTTTATTGAGGAAGAATTCAAACCATATACATACAGTAAACCAAGTAGACTACATTTAAATACGGACTACTGAAATGTATTTGAAACGTTGACTTTATTGAAATTTTTTTTTATTTTTTTAACTTCACGCCTTGGCCCGCATATATTAGCGGGTGAAGCAGAGGAGAGAACCAGAAACATAGTGTTAAGACACTCATTCTCTTTTCAACATTTCCGTCCCCACTTTCCGCCGGTGGCGGGAGCATTGTTGTTGGTGGCGGAACTCAGCACTTTGTTTTGCCTTGATACTAAACCAAGAAATGAAAATACTAAATTTTTACGACTTTCCTGGGTGAACCACCACAACCCTGTCGTTTACAGTCGCGCAGCTTGTGCCTCTGCGCCACGACATGCGGGCGTTTTATCTTATTTCTATGTCTTAATATTTACAATTAACTAAATTGTTATGTGTCTAACGCAAGATGAGCGAATTACGCAATTCTGTTTACTCTCGCACCATTAACATTCGCTCATCTTACATGAGCTTGATCATGATTCCCATATTGAAACGCAACATTCGTGACACGTCATTGTCTCCATTGTGTATAGTATTATTCACCTGCAATTCCTATTGTCCATCAGTTGTTACAATCCCCCATTCTCCATTATGTACTAACTTGGCGCATGTACGGCTCATGCTATAATAATGAATAACCATACATATGTGCAACTATTATGTAATTTAATACATAGATTTAAGCCGATTAATATTGTGTATCAGCAATTTAGTGTCTATGATGTTGTGAAAACTCATCCACTCACATAAATGTACCATTTTTGAATTTAATTTCATCATTGGCTGTTCTGAATTGGAAGCATAACTGTAACGCTAATTGATTGTAATAATTACTGTGTCCATTAACGTTATTTGTTAAGAATGATGGTAGTTTTGTTGCAAAACTGAAATACTAATTGTTTTGTTTATCTTATTTGGATTTCATTTGGGTTTTGAATTGGTATCTTATAAAAATTATACTGGAAATATTTTCCCAATAACGTTCATAAATAATAAATTGCGCAGAGTGGCTGGCTTATTACCAATTATTAATGTTTGCGCTAAAGTGGATCAATTGAAATAAATAAAGGATTGATAATTTCAGTCGCTTCATTATTATAAAATAAATACCCAAATCAAAATGAAAAATTTACGTTAAAATATACTACTAAAATCTAACTTGAGGACGGAGTGTAGGGCGGGGAAGACTAAATTGCCTTTATTTTTCTTGAAGCACGAAATTCACTAAGTTGTTGTGAACAGTTAGAACCAAACTCAAAGGATACATAGAGTTCCTCGAATATTAACATCAAATATCTCTTTTTAAGTTAAATTTACGAACTATTATTACCAAGATTTTTTATCTGTGAATAAAGATAAAAAAAATCGTATAAAGTTCATGAATGTCAAAGACAAAAAGTTAAAAAAGGAATAAAATCGCTGTATAATCTGCTAAGTGTCTAATACAGAATCAATGAGGTGACAAATTTCCGCCTTAACTAACGATCATCTTCCATCAACTTCATAACTCATCTATTCAATTTCTTAAAAAATCGTGGCATGACATTTTTTCCATTAGTTGGCACCCTCGGGATAAATCGGCGACCTGTTGCGAGGAGAACGTGTGCCGAGGTCTCATCTCGCGATTTAGTGGAGACCAAGAAAATTGTTCTTTTGTTTACTTTCCCACTTCAGAAGTATGTTTACGTGTTTGTGCGTAAGAGACGTGATTTTTTGTGAGGGAAAAGAGGTTTAGCTACTACATTTAATATTATCTGAGTTTATTTAAATTTGATATATAAAGTTTTACTTTGGAACAACTAACGTATTTAATATTAACGAAAAGTTATATACATTTAGAATAGTTATAGAGATATATGTTAAATAAATATCTAGGAGATTACACAAAACATTTTTAAATTAGAAAGGTACAAAAAGCAAAACGCTGAAAATAAATGAATATGTAAAAAATATTATTTGTAACAATACATTAAGTATGTATAACAGAATCCTACTTAATTTTTAAAGATTACTTAAGTACGAACATTACAAAACTTCCTCATCTATTATACCTGTCATTAACAAAGGCACAAGGTGAAACAAAGACTTGTCCGGCATTGAAGAACCTTTCTGACATGAAAGAGACCAAGAGCTATCGAAAACATCGAATAATGCCTTTACGGTATAACGATCACGACAGATTTGATTTTCTTACAATGCTTCCTCCTATAGAATATACAATGTAAATAATTCTATTTCCGGTTTTGGTAAGGTAAAGTGCGGCGTTAAGTTCCGTCACATGTAAATACACAATGTTTTGAATTCGATCGAAAAACGGGGAGCAGAATATTTCGTTTTTCTATCACGCTATGCGTGATGTTATAGCTATAAAAAAACTAACTATTTTTTTTATATAATAAATAATTTTAGAAAAAAAAAACGTCTTATAGTTTATCATAATAAAAAATAATTAAATATTTATTAAATACATACTATATTCAGAATATACACTCTTTTTATTTTTTTTTTTTATTTTTTTAGTGATAACGGACGGCAAACGAGCAGAAGGACCACCTGATGGTAAGTGGTTACCTTCGCCCATAGACATCTACAACACCAGAGATGTTGTAGATGCGTTGCCAACCTAGAGGATACAGATGGAAGGGGGGACAATGTAGTAGTCCACTATCAGAACCACCATATTTTGGGGAAAGGATGGGTGGGAAAGGGGAAAATCTGGCTTACATGCCATCGAACCGGAACACATCATTAGATATTTGGCGGTTCGTCTTTGACATGATAGTGGTCGCGAGCCAGTCGGAGGACGAACCTCCTACCACCTAACAAATATCTTACGTGTTTTTTTGTGGTAAGCAGTTAAATATTAGCGAGAAAGATCCAAACATGTTGTTTAAATAAACAAAAGCAGCAATAATTGTATTTTTAGAATATCATCTAAAACATCATTGCGTTCTATGAACTGCACGTCAGCGTCAAGACCTGTAAAAATCTTGTAAAATACAATTTTCATTGGGATTCTGGATTTTTTATTATAACAAATAACTACTGGTAACTAAATTAATTTTATAACATTAAATACAAATTTACTAAGTTACGAAACTAATATTATTACAATTAGATGTTTGCGGTGTAGTCCGGATGCGATGGCTTAGCACACTGTGGAAATGAACATGTGAATATTTGATTGTATTACATTTGGCAAACCGATATATATACACGTGATGCATTTCCATTTTTCTTATACCTTACAAATTTGGCGTTGAGTTCCGCCACTCAGCACGCAATACCTCAAATACGGCGGAAAGTAGGCATCGGAAAGAGAACAAAGTGTCTTAACACTAGGTTCTCAGGTTCGGTTTGCCTACAAAAAACTTACAAAAAGAAACTTAATTATAAAAGTACGTTGTAATTTTTATAGTGATAACCTTTTCTTTTCTTCATTTAATATTATCTTTCCAATCTGAAAATTAGTTGTATTATTTTAAACTAATTCTCTTAGAAAATCATTTATATGTTAACATTAGCCAATTTTAGTAAAACTCTTCCCATATGTTTTTCTAAAAATATCATAAAATGACAGAAATCACCTTTTTAAATATGTAATTGTTATGAGAATAATAATTATTCTAATATAAAACTGAACCTAAATTTATTTGGTGGTAGGTAGGTTCGTTCTCCGTCTGGCTCGCGACCACTATCATGTCAAAGACGAACCGCCAAATATCTTATGATGTGTTCCGGTTCGATGGCATGTAAGCCAGGTTTTCCCCTATCCCACCCATCCTTTCCCCAAAATGTAGTGGTTCCGATAGCGGACTACTATATTGTCCTCCCCTTCCATCTGTATCCTCTAGGTTGGCAACGCATCTACAACGCCTCTGGTGTTGTAGATGTTCATGGGCGAAGGTAACCACTTACCATCAGGTGGTCCTTCTGCTCGTTTACCATCAGTTATCCATTAAAAAAAAAAAAAAAGTTTTCTTTTACTCCGTTAAGCAAAATACCTTTCGACTCAGTTCTATAATGTGAATCGGGCTACTTAGTAACCTGTTCCTATTTATTTACATTCACATAGCACTCCAATGTAAAGCACCTGTGATCATATACGATTTGCAAACATTGTAACAAATACATGAATTATTATTTTTATTGTTATCCTCTATGATACAAAGGAGTAGATGATAGAATGCAAGAAGAATATTTTTTTTACTCATCGAGGAAAAGGTTAAAAGCATAGTGGGAAAAAATTTAACTTTCTACTTTAAATTCAAAATTTTATTAAGAAAAGAAATGCTAATTTTTTTTTACATTTGGCCTTGTATAATAAAAATTATTTTATTCTTATATTTTAAGTAAACTTTTAATCATTAAAATGAATATTTATAAATATAGATAGCTTTCATCCACCCATTCATTTCATCAACGAAATCAAGTTAATCAATTTTCACGTAAATCCCTTACGAAACTATGCAATATTAATTTATTACATCAATTTTATGTTCCATAATAACTTTGAAATTGAAAAAGGTTATCCTTTTTGTAGGTCAAAATATATTTTTACCAATATTTTTTATCACCAAAAAGAATTTATATTCCTTACACCTAAAATAAAAATGGAAGAATGTGAAATATTTCAAAGATAAAGGATTCCGATTCAACATCGTCATCGATAAACATATTCGGACTCCATTACAAAATATCTGTTCCAAACGAAACGTAACTCAAAAGCACTTGAGATATTAGCAATTCTTTTTAACTTACGTACAGTCTGACAAATGATTATTTACCGGGAGCAGGTGTCTTTACAAGTCGTGGTCGCTTAGAGATATGAATCAAGACGTATAAAGCAAAAGATACAAAACATATGTATATATATCGCTTATTTCAACTCGTACAATATGTTGAAACCTTGAATGAAATTCGCTTATGTAACTTTAGGGGTACGTAATTAAGAAAATGGGTTTATTTTATAATATTTAATGTATAGTCTAAGAAATTCATATAATTGTAGTTTCAAGTATTATAAAATATTCTTTTCTACGGACATGACGCGAAATTTCAATATTTTTAGCTTCACGGTTTCTTTTATGAAGTCACTTAGAATCTAGCGTCAAAATACTCCGTTCTCCAGTTTCATCCATATAGAGACATTGTGTATAGAGTGGCTGAACTCAATTTTGCATTTTATCTAACCAAAGTGAGAAAATTCAAATTATCTAAGCATAATCATGCCCCCTAGTGAGGATCGAACTTACAACCATTATATTAAGAATCAGACGCCGCCCCACAGCGTAACGATGGCTTTTATTATTTAGTATGGATAAGTATATTATTAGCCTGAAACCTGACCTGAAAACGTCATATATTGAACATCTTTCTCTCAGGAAGTTGTCAAATAAAACTGAAGTTCAATTTTCAAAGAGTATTAGTTAAAAATATGTTTTTTATCTTATAAGCTGTTAAAGTAGTATTATTCAGTACAAAGTGTCTCCAATAGCAAAGCTGTGATTGTCTAATCTAAAACCTACGTTCGTGTCTAAAAGCGTAAACATATGTACGTATAAAACCTACCTAAGTAAACTGATCTCGAGCAAGCAGGTAGCAAAGCGTAGGACAAACCACTAAAAGAACACGTTATTTTCCGGACACATCAAGACGTTTAGTGCTGTGGTTGTGCTTTTCACGATATTTTTATTTTTTAGAGAATTTTTTTTTTTATATTAAATATAACATATGCCGTAACAAAAAGTGCCCGTATATAAAAAATAATTAACATAATAAATAACGTTTAATCCTACAAATATAACTTTCATGTTAAAAATTATTGTAACAAGCCACTGCCAACCAATCAATAAGACAAAGAATTTGCTTGAATTTTTACATTTGGTATATATATGTATAGAGTAAGGCAGGGTATGATGTCGGTTTTAGCTAATAAGTTTGCAATGGCTCTAAATAGGTAAATATCGAAAAACAGAAATAAATCAATATATAATATTCTTTATTGCACATAAAGATTATAAAAAAATAAAAGACAATAGAACTGGATGTCGACAAAGGTGGTGTAAAATTTTCCTAGCTGACCCCTAAATAACAAGAAACATGCAGAAAATGTAATATAAATTCGTCATTTCAATATAAAACGTATTGGTACGTGTAACTAAAACATTTAATTTCAGAAATATGTGTTATCGATGTAGCAAGTCACTTCTCTACAAGGAGGGCGGGTAACGGGCGGACGATTAGCCGTGGTGTTTCTCTGGCCGCCCTGGAAATAGAAAATAAAGGCCGTGTGACATGAGCGGTTGTGCATTCTTTACTTGAGCCAGTTAAACTAAGTGTTACTTTAAAATTTTTGACGCTTTTGCATTTTTCGCACATATATTTTAGTATTTATGATTTTATACATTTACTTAGAATATTTTGTACTAAACTGGTGTATTTTAAATTTTAAGTAAGAAAAAACTTCTTAGGGCAATGTTTGTAGAATTTGGTTATGCGAATTTTTTTTATGCGGGAATCAAAATATTGGTAAAAATAGATATAAATTGAAGAAACTATTATAAAAATATGTCATATTAATTCCTTATAATAATTAGTTTGTCATCCATCATACGTTAGACGGATGTTAGGAAAAAAAATTTAGTAATAAAAATATTAAAAAATATATTATCCGAAAATAAAATAAACATAACCAATAACGATCGAAAAGTAAATGTAACCGGAACACTGAAAATAAATATAATTACTATGGTGAGCTAATGACGTTATGCTTGTGGGCGTTACAGCGATAAACGACCGCCGCCTATTGACGCGCCGCCCACTGCAAACATCGAAAAAGCTGATTTATTGTTCTGATTGATAGAAATAACACTGCAATTGTACCTATTAAAGATTTTATTTAAATTAATGTGTGCCATATACATATGTGGATTTTTTCGCATTCGCCTCTACTACATACGTAACAAGCATTAAGCACTCTACTAGGTACTGTAAGGAATTTCAGAAATGTAAAATCTATTCAACTCTATCACAAATGATTTTAGTTAGTTTTATGAATAAAAAGCGCACTTATTTCTGGTTATTTGTATCGAAAATTAATAGTGAAATGCAATATAATGAAATGCAGTATATTCGATAGAAAATATTATTAAGATATAATGAATATTAATCAATAATTATTGCTCAGTAAATTGAATATATTTCTCATAAACAATAGCTTAACAAATTATATTTAAAACTTTTTTATTTTAGTTTTAGCAATATATATCTACCTGTACTTACTAGTTATTAATGAACTTCACGCACCTTTTTTAGGAGGTCACCATATTTTATGAATTCGCAGAAAATTTTGTGACAACGTGATCCAAAATCCGTAATGAAAAGTGGTAAACAAAATATTAAAGATTAACTATATTATTCTAGAAGTGTGATTTAAGCCCACGATTTTCGCCACGATAATGTTAATAATTTTATATTGTTACACATATTAAATATATCTTTAGAAAAAATATAATATAAATAAAATACATACTACTCAATTCGGCGGAAAGTGAGGAACGGAGTGTCTTAACACTAGGTTCCCTCTGCCGACCCTGCTATATGCGGGATACAGCGTGAAGCTATGTATATATGTACATACTACTTGCTCTACTGTACTCGCCCGTCAGCATAGTTCGAGTTAAACATCCAAGTAAAACGCGCGTTCGAACGTGACCGCTTTATTTATGCAGATGTCCCCTGTCCCCTCACACGACGTCCTGAGAAGAATTCAACTAGCGTCTCCTAACGCTCTTATTGAACACAAACAGAAAGCCCAGGGCTTAGTAAATATTTGGTATACACATCACGCTATCGCTTAATAAAGATTACGAGATTATGTCCTAACTCGCCTTGACGTAGCCTCTCAATAAATAAATCGATATTTTTTTAGTAATATATTGAACTTTACGTATAATAAAAATACTTTAAAGACTTTAGATATCTTACACTCACACACTCTAGGAAATGATAGTTGATGGCTTATTATTTATAAAATTATATTAAATTTATTATATTAATATTTTCATTTCCTCGCTCTGGTAATAAGGCAAAGCGCGGCGTTGATTTCCACTACTCCACACGCAATACCTCAAGTCAGCGGGAAGTGGGGAACGGAAATACTAAGAGAACGGAGTGTCTTAACACTAGTTTCTCTGGTACCCTATATCTTATATAAAATTTATATTTATAACAAATATAAATTATATTTCCTTTGATGATTTTTGATGAATTTTAGATGAAGTTTAGTTTATATATTTTAATTTGAATGTTGTTCTTTTAATCAGTAAATGGGACATAATGTAAAACACAAACAAAAGAAAAGGAGAAGAATCCAGAGAAGTATTTTTAAATTTACATACTGAGAGTGTTATACTCTTTATCGAGTCAGTCTAGTCTATCGAAATTACATCCCTTAAAAGTAAAGTCCCTTTTAATTTTGGTAAATTTGGTATGTATGTCTCATGGCAAAATGTATAAGGATAACTTATGTTAATATATACCTGTAATAAATATACTTTTTACATCTGTATTCAGAGCAAATAAATATATATTATGGACGATTTCTCGACTTTTTTTCACGACATGACAGTTTTAATAAAATCCCAACGCGTTAGGAAAATTTAGTGTTATGGCACTTTGTTCTCCACTTTCAACCCAAGTTCGAGTGTGGTTGCGTGTTGATTGACGGGACACAACGCTGCCCCTTATTTAACTACAGCGAAAAAATGAAATTAAGTTCTAGAATAGAGATGGAGCCTATATAATAGAATGGAGATGAAACCTAGAACCAAATGAATTAACATTTAATCACTGTATCACTACGCCAGGGTAGCGTCTGATAAATATTATTGTATTATTAATATATTGGATTATAATAAGAACTATATACACCTGTATCCTCATCATATGTATAAAAAACAGGCGCCACAAACCTACATTCGGTTTAATAAACGCGATTTATGAGCGCGGCGTAGTCGGACGTCTGTCTCGAGCACTTAACTGCCATAATATTCATAGAGAAAAATCATAGTTTATGAGTAACAATCTTTTCAAAGAAAGCTTCTTACGCCCGTCCCGAGAGAGCTGCAACGCATTAATATTACTTACAGTATAAATAAGTTTTATTTCATTATATTGGGTAAATATAACTTAGTCCTATCTTTAGTTAAGAAGCAAATATCGATTTAAAGATTTTAAATATATCGATTCTTTATCGAGTGCTTTTTATACTGCTATTATCAGTAAATTGTAAGTCTTCATCGATGTGAATATGTTAAAATTTAAAATATATACGTACCTATATAAAAATATAAATATAAAAACACAATAAATCTCACATTTCCCACGCAATGCCTCAATTTGGCGGAAAGTGGGGAACCGAGTGTCTTAACACTAGGTTCCCTCTGCCTACCCTTCTATATGCGAGATACAGCGTGAAGCTATGTATGTATCTCCCATTCCCTTATTTTCCGAAACTTTCCTGTGTTTTTTGGGTACGATTTGAACCCGCACTCTCCATTTCATTTTCTTATCCATTTTATTAAGCCTAATTATCCTGATATTTTCTTCATAAGGCCTATACGTAACCAAACGATTATAGAGACCTTTTTGCGGATCATATTTAATTGCCTATTACGGCTAACATTCCCTGTAGGATGTAGTTTATCATATATTCATAGATAATTACTTTGCAAATATAAAGTCTTATTTAGTTGGTACGATAAGCAGAAAAAAGCTATGCTATTAACCTGCATACGTATTTCATATATTTAGTCAATTGATGAGTAATACATATTATATATATATATATATATATATTCGATAATTTTGATTCAGCTTCTGCGACATATATATATATATATATATATATATATATATATATAAATTCCCATACTGGGATATCTTTCTAGTGCTTTACGATTCCCTAGACACCTACATGTTCAATTTTAACTTTGAGTTTCTAGTAGTAACAATGAGAACGCAATCTAACGCGACTTAAAACCAGGGTATCAAGGAGGTATATAATATAGAGTGGACTCTATACTTAACCGTAAACGGCTTCATGTAGATGTTCTCTGAGGAACGATATGGAGATATTACCAACTCTTTAACCCCAAAAGTACTAGCATACTCACAATAAAAAAAAACTGAAAAATCTGATAATTCTTTAATTAGGGATTTGAATTATTTTAGGGAATAATATCGCATTCTGACCACACAACACCAGTCAATATCATAGTATATGCATTTTCAAACTGCAACTTCATGCATCTCTATAGATAGAAAGAACGTAGTGTGGAGACCCTCTGTTCTCCGTTTTCCACTCGAAGTATTGAATAGGGGAACTCAATGATACGTTTTATCCCTACCGGATCTCGTTAAATTTAATCAAGCTAAACATTTAATGTATACTATATGTTCAGATAGGCCATTATTTTGAAATGTTATGCCCGTCACTTCCGCTTCTCTTAAAAAAAATGATTATATATTTTTTTAACTTTTCGTGTCCTTGGAGCTTATAAAGTTTTTATAAAAGAATATGCTACATTGTGTAATTTTTTACATTATTTTTCTGTGTTACAAATTTTAATGTTTCTATAAAAATAAATATTTTGGTGAATGTTAATCAGATTTCATTAACGTCATTACTATTTTTGAACTCGATGTTTAAAGCACTTTGTAGTGGTTTGTGGTCACAATTTGTTTGTTTTGAGTATTTTGCAGTCGTTTAAATAAATAAAATAATGATAATATAAGAATGGAATATATATAATAAAATTAAAAATATATATTTTTGAATTTTTTTAGTATTAATCACACAGGAAACGAAAAACATATTTAAAAAAATTCTGCTTGGTTTATCTGCATGGCTT
Source organism: Philaethria dido (assembly GCA_033558755.1). Classification (NCBI taxonomy): domain Eukaryota; kingdom Metazoa; phylum Arthropoda; class Insecta; order Lepidoptera; family Nymphalidae; genus Philaethria; species Philaethria dido. Next base: position 9,241 of record JAKGSA010001760.1, on the reverse strand, counting down.
AGTGGTTAGAGCGCTTGGGCGATTTCCAAAAGGCGCGGATTCGAGTCCCGTCCCATAAGATAATCCCGAGCGTTCAATTTTTTATACGTTTTCTTAATCTGAAAAATATATATTTCAATTTCAAATATAATTTTCTATAGCAACTAGAATATAGTGTTTTTTTGTAATAATTATTATACTTGCAAAGTAAGTTGTTTATCTACTATTATAATTCTACTGAAATCTAACATAAAACATTTCTTTTTAACTCGTAAACACTCACAAAATTAAAACTAACAAAATATGTTTGAAAATTTACAAAAGGAAACAACAATTATCTTTTAAGCCCATTCAGGTACGTAGTATAAACAAAGCTTTCAGAATCAATCATCAACCTAAATCTCTATTAGCCCTCTAAACGTATAAACGTCTCCACGGACAAAATCCACAAACACATTAGACAGGTGCCCCGCGTCACATCATTTTGAAAAGGGAAAAGCTTAGGTATAAGGATTAGAAGCATTAAAGTTAGTAAATCAAATAGTGGAATGATCACTTGTTGGTTCGACCAAAAAATCAAGAGTGAATAAATCTATCATTCAATAAGCGAGAGCCGAGGCGATTTGTCATGGCGACCCTCCTAATGTTTTCGCGGGTCGCTTGTCTCCCTTAAGTTTCTTTCTTTATAATTTATTAAATGTGAAATCATCATTTTAAATAATTTGCCTGATATTACAATAGAAATGAAAATTTATGTTATTATGTACAACGTAATTTGTAAGGAAATTCTTTACTTTTTATTTACTTCTTACTGTATAAATCTTACATGTCTATTTTATCATTTGAACTATGAATGTCTTCTGATGTCATATCCCAATTCTCGCCAACGCTTTGGCTGGTGGAATTTAACATTGCACTTCCTTTATTCAAACCGGAAAACATAGTCATTAGTATAATAAAAGTTACAGATTTAGTATTTATATAGGCTATATATTATATATATAAATATTTGGTACATTTTGAAACCATTTAGTTATCCAGCGTAGTTTTATAACTTTATGAAATATCTTGAATTAAAAAGGATAAAGGATGAACTTGTATGAAGACACGTATTAATATATAAATTTGAAAACAAATATCTTCGGTTTTTATGAAAACAAAACATGTTCTATGGAACAAATCTAAAAAGTAAAAATAGATTTCTGCATATCGCAGAAAGTATCGCTGATTGATAGTAATCAATCAATGAAGAATTGAATTAGTACAGCTATATCGTAGATATATTTTTTTTAATATATGAAATAATAAAAAAGAAACTAAAAAGTATAAAATAATCAAATGAGAAACTCTTTATATTTATATACAAATACCTAACAAGTACTTGTATTATGTACATAAGCCGTAGTGGAGGTTTGTTAATTAATTATAGGTATCTATATATATATATATATATATTTTTATGGATACCGGATGGCAAACGAGCAGAAGGACCGCCTGATGGTAAGTGGTTACCTTCGCCCATGAACATCTACAACACAAGAGATGTACTAGATGCGTTGCCAACCTAGAGGATACAGATGGAAAGGGAGGATAATGTAGTAGTCCGCTATCGGAACCACCACATTTTGGGGAAAGGATGGGTGGGAAAGGGAAAAACCTGGCTTACATGCCATCGAACCGGAACACATCATAAGATATTTGGCGGTTCGTCTTTGACATGATAGTGGTCGCGAGCCAGACGGAGGACGAACCTCCTACCACCAATTTATTTAAAAAGTAGAATTGAAAGTGATTAAATTAAGCCTCTTACAACTTGATATGAATTGCAGAAAGTACAATAAAGACTTATTTTCCAAAAAAACTATACCGCGACTGACATTTGAACATTCAACAAGAGCAGTATTTTAGAAAATATGACTCCGTATCGTGCAAATTAGTCACATTTAGCTGACCACTACAGTACAACGATATTATCAATACTATATATATAATTGAGTAATTCCACTAATATAATATACCTATTGAATTAACATTATCTGTTGGTAACTATTACATATTAAATTAAACATTAACCACTACATGTTATGTATCCTGACGTGAATTGTCGAAGCATGAACCACAATCCATTTAGGTGTATTACGCTTGTAAGATGGTCCCAGCTCGCTAATAAATGATTCGGAGAAACCACATCGAAAGACATCTCATTTAATTGTGTACCGATAATAATGTTACTATATTGATATAATTGGAGACCGCATGACGGAGTGGAACAGTCTAACTGTATGGTTGGTTATTGGTTCGATTTCTACTCAAGGGTATATTTAAATTTTCTTTTGTTTGCTCTGGTAAGACAAATCGCGACGGTGAGTTAACGGAGTGTCTTGATACTACGTTCTCTCTGCCTACTTTATCAAGTGGGGAAAACGGTGAAGCTGTTTTTTTTTATTTGTATATTAAATTAAAGGAATGAACGATTGATGATTTTGAATGTTAGAATTATCAGCTAGATGGGGTTTCGAAAGAAATGTCGAAATAACTTACCACTATGTACCTAACTATAATAGCTCCAGTTGTAACTCTACTATCGCTTAGAATAAGCAATAGCATAGAAGGCTACTCAACTATTCCCTCTATTTTTACTAAGCAAGGAAAACAGCTAATTAGTAAAGTGTTTCCTGAAACATGTTAACTTTAACTTAACACTAATACATCAACACAGGACACAACAGCCATATTTGTAGAGATTTACAGGCACATTCATTTCGTTAAAAGCCCCAGATTAACTTCATCCTTCCATTACAATGGCGGCAGTGTAATCCCACCAATAGTTACTGACGTTACATATAAAATGACTTTTAGTCAGACGGTTTCACGCTAATTTTGTTTCGCTTGCGGTTTTTTGTATCGTATTGTTTTGTTAGTAATATATAATTATATTTAATTCTAGAAAAAAATAATTTATAAACATGTAAAAAAAACACCTGTCGTGGCGCAGAGGCACAAGTGTGCGACTGTAAAGCGACAGGTTGTGGGTTCGATTCCCACTCCAGGAAATGAAGTATTTTCATTTTCTGGATTTGGTAACAAGGCAAAGCGCGGCGTTGAGTTCCGTCACTCAACACGCAATGCCTCAATTCGGCGGAAAGTGGGGAACGGAGTGTCTTAACACTAGATTCCCTCTGACTACCCCGCTATATGCGGGATACAGCATGAAGCTATGTATGTATGTAAAAAAAACAAAATGATAAATTGTTAATTTTTCTTTATAAAATCTATTACCAAATGACATGATGAATTTAAAAAAAAATTATGCATAACTTAGCGCCGTACTTTCTCTCGAGCATAAAAGAAAATATATAACAAATATAACCCTTCCACAGTAATAATTTAATATTAATTCCAATTCCATAGAAGTAGCAAATATTTTAATTCAAACATTTCACAAGTGTATCGTCGATATATGTTGAAAATTGTTTTGAATATGTTTATTAATTATCAGCATAGTTAATATTTTGCACAATTCTTTGAGTATGAGTGTATTTTACTGAATATTATAACAATTGTACCTAACTGTTTCTAAAAAACCTTATTGTAGAACCAAACGACTACCAAATATATCTAAATTAGTCCCCGTAAATGCGTTAATAACGCATTGCGTAGTGACGTATATGTCACTTTATATAAACATGGATGTCAAACCATGGTAGTGTGTGTAATATTTATTTTATTAATTTTATATACTCTTTATGCATTAATTAAAAAATATATTATCATTCTGTACTTCTTCGTTATAAAAACTATAAGTAGCCAAGTTTCATGATCCTCCGTCCGCGTATTTTTCGTAAAAAGGGATCCAAATTTTTTGCTTCACGTATTTCTATATAGATGATAACGAATTTAGAATTAGTGCTTAAAACAGTATCTAAAGGCAAACGAACTGTCATCCACAAGTTAACCGCCTGAGAATAAAATATAAAACATTATTTCAGTCATTTTGATTATTTGTACAATTAAAATATTAACTACGCTGTTGTCATTGGTTACGTCGCAGATACACAGTTTACGGTTTAATTAAAATTATTAAATATCACATGTGGTCAGTGGTTGTTCTGTGAATGATATTGATACTAATATGGCTTCGGGCTGATATTAATAATATTCATAAAATAATTTTCATTCCGAATGTATAAAGAGTTTCTCGTATTTAAGTCCTGTATAAAATTTCAATAACATTAACTCATTAACATATGTGTACAGTAAAACTGTGTATTGAATTATAATAATTTTACAGGCGCGCTTTATGTCACTGCACAAGCAAAGTGTGTTTATATAGGTAAATGGGTTCCTATAGAAATAACATTTCATTTTTCTCTATCCATCAATATTGTATTAAGTACAAATACAAATACAAATATTCTTTATTGCACACAAATAAACAAATAACATAGAAGTAGTAATAGCGTACAATAAGGCGGCCTTATCGCTTAAAGCGATCTCTTCCAGGCAACCTTTGGATATTGGATTTGTATAAAGTAGTGGTAGGCGGTGCACTAATCAGGATATTTACATTAAAAAATTAAATATATGTTAATTAAAAATACAAACTAAAGTATGTTATACGAGAATATTTATTCAATTTTAAACAGTCTTGACATACAGAAGACTTGAATTTACAATCTCTTGCACATTAATCGATGTTAAATAGCTAATTTGAGCGTATATATGGATTTATGAATCATTTTAGGAAGAATTGATATAAAACAATAGAATTTAATCTAAACGTTTAACCCATAAATAAATTTATCCTACCTCAGATCCCTTTTCATCGATTTTCATTTCTATATAAAAATACTTTGACAAGATTTCCCTTTGTTCTTCTCGAGCGTATTTTTGTTTGCCATCCCGATTATCCGCAGATTTGCTACAAGAATGATAGATAAATAACATTATTTTACGCAAATATGTTACACATTCCTAAACTAACATCGCTAAGGGCCCTGGGGTCCTCTTTTCCGAGCTGGGTCTATATTACAGTTCGTTACGTCGACGCTAGACCATCCGTTATTTTTGCCCCTTACATATTTTAATGCCCCCCAAGGAGATTTCCTTACCGCCCTCTTAACCATTTCCGAGCCATTGGGCGACTTAAATGAAACATTCAGAGTCAATCTTCACCGCTGATCGCTTTGCCTTACATATTTTTTTTTATTTTACTTCTCTTAGTTAACCTTTTTACCTGCATTTGTAAATTAAAGAATTAAAAAAAAATAATAAAAAATACAAGTGTATAACATTAAAAATCTAGGAAGTTTATTGTCAAAAAACAGTATAAATTGACGCAAGTATTGTAAGGCAAGTCGAAAGGACGCAGTCGTGAGATCGAATATCTTTTCGTCTTCTTATTCCTGTTTAAAATCTAGATCACTTCACTTCACTTAACTTCACGCTTATCCCTAGCGGGGTAGTCAGAAAGAACGGAGCGCCAAATGTTACGCCTCTTGCGTACCTCTTTCACCTCGTCCACAGTCATTAACCTCTTCATGCATGCCCTCCGGGGAGTCTAATCTAGATTATCTAGATTATTTAGATTATCTAGACCTGTTAATAACATGCATATTTCATATTAAAAATAAATAACAAAGTGCTGGTTCTCTCCGCTCAATCTGCAAAATTCAAATGTGCTAGTTATATTTGTTTCTACTGTGAGGGCATATACATAGGACGAAGTGAAAGAATGACTACCTCGCTAGAAATAAAGCGCTATGCTAAAACTAAAATTTTGTGAAATTATATATCCTTACTAATATTATAAATGCGAAAGTAACTCTGTCTGTCTGTCTGTTACGATTTCACGTCTAAACCACTGAACCGATTTTGATGAAATTCGGGATGAAGATAGAACTAAACCTGGGAAAGGACAGGATACTTTTTATCGCGAAAAAAATGATAGAGGGGGTTGAAATAGGGGATGAAAGTTTGTATGGAACTTCACAACATAAACCACTTAACCAATTTTGACAAATAGTATAGACCTTGGGAAAGACTATAGGATACTCCTTATCATATCGCGCGATATAACCGAATTTCAAGCGGGCGAAGCCGCGGGCGGAAAGCTAGTTTACTATAAATTTAAGAGTTCAAACTAAAAAAAAGAAACTGCAAAATATAAACCTTTTTTTAAAGATTGACATATCATCTAAGTATGGTAATTATATCAATCTATTTTATGTGGAAATACAATAAAAGCTCATGACGCTAGAGAGATGTAACATTTTGATGTTACTAGTGTAAGACCTAGTCAATATTGTCTTAATTTGAAACCCTTAAGACCCAGACACTCTTGTGAATAGGACTAGCAGTAAGTGGAAATCTGAGTACACTCCATCAATCGTCGATAAGATTTTAGCACTTATTTTTTACTTTGTAAGGACATACTAAAGCTATTTTTAATTTCTTATAAAAGATTAATAAGACCACTTCTTTTTAATAGTAGAGTAGGCAGTAAGTACCCTGAGAACCTAGTGTTAACACTCCGTTCTCTTTTGAATATTTACCCACTTTCCGCCGAATTAGGTATTGCGTGGCAGAACTCAACGCCGCGCTTTGTCTTGTTACCAGAACGAGGAAATGAAAATACTAAATTTTATAAATAGTTAATATTATCATTTCCTGGAGTGGGAAAAGCTGTGGGTTCGACCCACAGCTTTTTGCGATTACAATCGCACGCTTATACCTCTGCTGCCAGGACAGGCCACGCGCCATGATTGTTTTTATTATATTTTAATATACTTTTTTGTTAATTGATAAAGAATGGCAAACGAGCAGTAGGACCACCTGATGGTAAGTGATCAACTTAGCCTATGGACATCTACAACATCAGAGGTATTGTAAAGGCGTTGCCCACCTAGTGTTAAGATGGTGGGAGGAGATAATGTAGTAGCCGCGGCAGTTTGCCATCAGAACCACCACATTATGGGTAAAGGATGGGTGGGAATAGTAAAAACCTGGCTTACATGTCATCTAACCGGAACACATCATTAGATATTTGGCGGTTCGTCTTTGACATGATAGTGGTCGCGAGGCAGACGGAGGACGAAAGGAAACTATTGGGATACCCGGCTTTTATGGGATGCTACCCAGCGGTGGAGAGGAATTGTATTCTAACGCGTCCCCTCACAGGTCAAAACATTATATTTTAATATAATAACTATAATATAAATATAATTCACATACCCCCCATGGTCTCATGTATAGATAAAAGGGCAATACAAAAAAAACTATTCACGTATGCTGTTTAAGCAGTGAATAGAAAATTCTATACAATAGAACTTACAAATTACGATACTGAATATTCCATTTAAATAGCTGTGTATTCTACTCAAAGCGTTCTATGGATATCATAAGAAATGCATAAGGTCGCAGTGAGAATATAAAGAGTCGAGATCTTATAGCAAATAATACATACATCCTACATATCGTCGTTTTATTCTGATAGTCGATTTCAGATTCCTATCCGAATTTTTGATATGTGTCGAGAGAGTGCTGTGCTTTATAAAAGGGAATAAAATCTGGATTTCCTAAAATAGATTTTTAATACTATTTATTTTATAAGTAAATGATTATATTAAGTCTTGTATTCGTTCTTTATAGCCTATATAGTTACGATATAAACAAATTTTGTATAATAAATTATTATGAAAAATGTGTTGCTTTCGGTGATTTGACTAAAGTTATATTTATAGAATACTAAGAATTTCATATTAATAGTAACTTCACAAGTAATTTATAATTAGTGCGGTGTATGTGAATTTTACCTGTATTACAGTTACCACATCTTCCTTTCTATGTAATACCTAATATATATTTTAAATACCGTGATATTAGGTAATCATTTTTATTAACATGTGCCAAGAGATATTCGAAAAATTCTTATAAAGCCTTTAAAAGTGTGCTTCGTAAAAATTTACACGAGAGTGCGACGAAAACAAAGAATTTCATAACGCTCTAATTTGCCAACTCAAGGTATGTTTTAAGGAAGAAATTAATAATATTATGCGCTTTAATTAACCTTTGAGATGAAATTAATCAGACTCGAAATTGCTTTTGCAGGTGACGTAAGAATGCACGCCAAATTAATCCTTATAGCTTTTTAATCATGACGTATTTACGTAAAGGAAACACACTGAAATTGTTTACCTCAAACGAGGATAATTAGATATTTCATTCTTTCTTTTTAATATTGTTCTACCTTTTTTCCGTTTCGTTTGAGGATTAAGCGAGGTATCAGTTGTGTTTTTACTAAAGTAGTTGTAGTTTGTCAACCTTTATTATACAAACTAGAGTCCCTGTTGACGCGTTAACAACGCATTGTCTTTATATAAACATAGACGAGCAAACCATGGTAGTGTGTGTAACATTAACTAGTTTATATTCTCTTTATGCATTATTTTAAAAAAATATTAGCTTTCTGCACTCCTTCTCTATATAGGTATGCCAAATTTAATGCTCCTTCGTCCGCGTGATTTTCGTAAAAAGGGTACAAAGTTTTTGCTTCACGTGTTTATAGATTACAATTTTACTTAAAATAACATTTTATATATAATAATTGTTAGGTGGTAGGAGGTTCGTCCTCCGACTGGCTCGCGACCACTATCATGTCAAAGACGAACCGCCAAATATCTAATGGTGTTCCGGTTCGATGGCATGTAAGCCAGATTTTCCCCTTTCCCACCCATCCTTTCCCCAAAATGTGGTGGTTCTAATAGTGGACTACTACATTGTCCCTCCTTCCATCAGTATCCTCTAGGTTGGCAACGCATCTACAACATCTCTGGTGTTGTAGATATCTATGGGCGAAGGTAACCACTTACCATCAGGTGGTCCTTCTGCTGTTTGCCTTCCGTTATCAATAAAAAAAAAAAAAAAACAATATGTAATTGAAATAACTTTTAAATGCTAAATATATATAAATTATATAAGTATTTTATACAAAGCAAATTAATTGAAAGAGAATTTTCTGAGTGGACGTATTATTAGTACAATAGCAATGTTCCATTATTATCATTATATTCACAATATCCTTATACAAATAGGTACGTACATTATGAATAAGTAAAGAAGAATATTTATTTTATATACATAATACAAAAAAAGCATTTAAACAATGCATTGAAATATCACAGAATGTTTAATACATAGCTTCACGCTGTATCCCGCATATAGCAGGGTAGGCAGACTTAGTGTTAAGACACTCTGTTCCCCA
>JAKGSA010001759.1:13753-39017 GCA_033558755.1 Philaethria dido | reverse complement strand
AAAAAAAAAAAAAAAAAAAAAGATGAACAACAATTCGGTGATAATAGCTAACTGGTGGCCCGCTATAGGCTATAGTATATATACGTAATATTCAAGTCATAATTTAATCATACTTTTTACTAGTAAGAATGAAGAATAACGTGCTCAGGTGGTTTGGGGATCTCAAGAGGATAAGTGTTGAAAGAATGGTCAGAATGATATATGAAGCAAATGTGATCGGCAAGAGAGGTAGGGGAAGACCTCGCTTGACTTCGAGAACACAGTATCAGTGGTATCACTGCAGTATTGGAGGAAGATAAAAATGCATGGGACTATCCGGAGGGCATGTATAAAGAGTTAATGAATGTGGACGAAGCGAAAGAAGTGTGCAGGGACCGTAGCGTTTGGTGCTCCGTTCACTCTGACTAGCCCACTAGGGATAAAGCGTAAAGCTAATTTAGCTTCAAATTCAAGTTTTTCATAAGTTCGATAAGTATCGATTATCCTTACTAATATTATAAATGCAAAAGTAACTCTGTCTGTCTGTGTGTCTGTCTGTTACGCTTTCACGCCTAAACCACTGAACCGATTTTGATGAAATTCGGTATGAAGATAGAACTAAACTTGGAAAAGGAAATAGAATACTTTTTATCGCGAAAAAAATCATAGAGGGCGTTGAAATAGGGGATGAAAGTTTGTATGAAAGTTCCTTATTGTCAAACATAAAATCATATAAGATTGTTTAACTGTTTACAACTTCACCACATAAACCACTTAACCAATTTTGACAAATAATCTAGACCTTGGGAAAGACTATAGGATACTCCTTATCATATCGCGCGATATAACCGAATTTCACGCGGGCGAAGCCGCGGGCGGAAAGCTAGTATGTTTATATTTTCAAAAAAAAATGCATATTTAAGCTTTAGTAATAATGTCGTAAATTCTTTAAAAAAGAAAATTTCCCTTCATCATGCATTGCATATACCCTTAAAAACAAGGTTCTAGTTTTATATACTTATACAAAAAATCATTCGATTTCAAATAATATAAATCTATACATACAAATATTCTATTGTTTATCATTTAATTCAATTGTTCGTTGCTTTTAAGTTGTTAAATTTTGAATATAATAAATCATATTAATAAATATTTTTAAATTATTATTTACCTCATAATAAATGTTATCCCTGCGGAGATCCTGTAGATACATTATGTAGGTATCATTATTAATGGATGTAGATAATTAATGCTTAATTATCTTATTATGAATATTCAGTGATGTCGCGTAAATTTGAAATGTGTCAATGGTGATTTTCACTGCTTTTTAATTATAATTTAAGGTTACTCAAATCAACATTGATATATATTGTTTTGCTATAATAATGTTTACATTTTTTTTGTATTTTTTATAAGTATGAATTTTTCATATATTGCGAGAGAGATTTAATTTAAAGTCACTCTAAGTTTCACTTTCTATTCATTTTATTGAAAGTATATGCTTTATCTTTGGATATTGGTCAGGGTAGTCAGAGACAAACTAGTCAAGACACTCGGGTCTCCTTTTTCCGCCCCTATTCGAGATATTGCGTTTTGAGAGGTGGAACTGAACGCCGCGCTCTGTCTCACTGAACGCTTTTGCGTTTGAAAATGGAAATAATTTAGTATAATCATTTTGTCGAGTGGGAAACTAATAGGCAACTCACGTTTCCTGCCAAACACTGTCCCACTGTGCTATGATCGCAGCAAAAGGGACGGGAAATCTCTGTATTACCTCAAAATGAGATTGGCGCCTGAAGGTATCGACTTTCGGCAGACGTGTTAGCACCGTGATTTGAAATTTATCATGTCATTATTATAGTTGATGTGATATTTGAGAGATTTTTTAAAATATCATTAATTTTTCTATTTCACTTATGACAAATATACAATAACCACACTAGCATTGGCTTCATATCAACAATAAATAAAAAATATTAATTTTGGCGATATGAGCATCGCGGCGCAACTGAAAACTTTTAACAAAAAGTTTCAAGCGTCGTCAATGCGTCATTTAAAATATAATACTACGAATCAAAATAAACAACATCATTCTGATTATTATATCGTGTCTGTCTTGTAAATTGAAACGTACAAGTGGACAAAAAATGTACATATAGTTTTTTTATAACTTTAAATAGAAAAAGACACAGCGCAGCGTTGATTTCCGCTACTCAAATTGAAAATTGAAGTATCTTGACACTAGGTTGCCTACGACATTATACGTGAAAAGGTGAAAGGCAGCTTTATTACAATTTTTAAAAATATACTCGTATGTTAAACGTCTCCGTATATTCGATTTGTAACGTACCAACTGCAATATTAGAGACAATATTTCAATATATCTATATATTTAATGTACTATGCAAGTTAAATGTACCGATTTCAACTTGAATTTTATGTGTTAATATGTCTTATGAAGTAAGCATTATTTGATAGCCAATATAGTTTAAGTATGCAAAGCTATATCTAAAGGGTGTCCCAAAATTAACGCAAGATTTGACTTTGCCGCCATTTGCTATTATATTCATTATTCATTCGCTATTAAAAGACTAAAATGGCATTTTCTATTTAATTCAAATCTTGCGTTAATTTTGGGACACCCTATATAAACCAAAGTCAGCGTAAAGTATATTATGCGTTTGGTGTATAATTAAAACGTCCCACTTAAATATATTTGTCAAATTTGTCTAGCACGCTATACAGAGCGTAACGGCGAAATAGCTGTGATGGTAATTGCATTAATTCCTAGCACGCATGTACACGTAAATATTGGAATGTTGGCAGTTCATTAGAACCAGTGGCTACATGATTATAGCTGTGGGTTCGGATGCAGTAGAATTGCTTATCATATAATTTCGTTTCGGAAACTATCAGAGATAAGAAGGACCGTTCTTGGCGAATGAGTATATTGACTGTTTTTGTTTCAGTATTCAGTAATGAAAGGTTAGAGGTATTTATATAAAACTACAAAGGCTAACATCTAAATTGTAATTTTACAAAGTAATAATACTGGTAATAAAAGAGGAGTATTAACGAAATGTTTAGATGATTAAAATGTTGCTTAGTTATTTCGACATAATATATTGGTATATATTTTTAAATAATCTGTGCAAATAAGACATAATCAAAGATAATCTGTAATTATCACACATTATAATAAACAGCTCCTTTCATGTGAACAATCGTGACCAAACGGCAACGACGTCGTAAAATCAAATGCATATTTACTATCTTCATTCGGAATTGCTTTTCCCCTGTATTGCTTATAACAGGGAGATTGTCCAGTCATTTGTAAATAATAGCAATAAATAATAGCTAAAATTAAAAAGACAAGATTCAATATTGATTAAAAAACTGATGTAGCCAATCATTTTGTCATCGTAATTGCCATATTAATTTATTTGGTTGCAACACAAAAAAGGGTCATATAATTTTGATTATACGAGTATATGGTCATACGTTATTATTATTGCAAAACAAGGTCGTATAATGTTGATTTATTGCAAAATGCACACACTAAAAACTTTTGAACATCAGGATTACACAGTACACAGATTGGTAAAAACCTGCACTTTATAAAATACCATGGCCACAAACTTGGCTAAATTTAAATTGAGGCTTCGTACTAAGATGAAATTAATGTTCCTCACAGCTCTACATAGTTGGTATCGCGTGGCTTATGTTGGTAATTACCTTGCAGATAAGCTTTAGAACGCATCCCTAAGGAACTACCACTACTAACTATAAAATTGAAAGTGTTCTATATATCAACGTAGATGTAAACTATATAAATTTGCAGTTATAAGTACTGGGACCGCTAAAGGTGATTGAGCTGACCGACGCAGTGTTTTGTCATGAAAGTTTCATAACCAAGTGCACAGTTCATTTGAAATAAAAAAAATAGAGCAACTGAGAACAAAATATTTTTAATACGAGTGTTAAAGATCAATTAGGATAAAAGTCGATTAATATATTTATTGAGAATGAAAATTTGTATTATTTCGTTCTAGTTTACTGCCCTGTGCTGCAATTTGTTTAAAACATAAAAGTATTGTTATACGAGTACGTGCAGCATTATAACTATTTGTAAAGGATGTCAAGTTACAACAGTTAAAAAACAATGTCCAAATTAATTTTATAGACTAATTTATCATTAAATTCTTTCTGTTATTTCAGTATGAAAAGCGACTGACTATAAAAAAAAGAAAAAGAATATTATTTTCATTTATGAATGAATTTTACGAAAACGAATGGAATATATGGAATAGAAATGTAACAACAATTTTCTGGTAATCCACGAATGCCCAAACTCGACGCAGGAACTATTTATCGCCCCAACTGCCATAAAAATGTTAGAAACAAACATTACGTAGATTGAAAGGTGGTATACGAATTGCATACCGTGATCGCTTCTAATAAATAGAAATTGTAGTTTTTTTTATTTATTACTTTACTTATTACATTTATTTAACATTTTTTTATAATACTTAGGAGAATATCATTTTAAATTGATACGAAAAAAAGGATAAATAAAAGATTATATATTTATTCTTTTTATTGATCCTGTAAAAATATTTGTAAATGAAACAAATATCACTTGAAGACTCCCTATAGTCATAATATTTAGGGATGAAAATGTGAGAATATTGCAGGCCTTATGTTAATAAGGAATTTTAATCATTTCATTACATGAACAATTACAAAATGGTTGGGCCATTTTGTGTTAATGACCAGCAAGTTTAACTTTTGTTTCTAAATGAAAAGTACTATAGCATTGTAGTTAATGTGAAGGGTTGAAAATGCTTCTGGGACACTTTTAAACTTATATTTTCACGTACTGTGCTTACCCTTATTAATACTACATACTTTAATGTAATATTTACACATAAAGTCCCTTAGGTTTTTCTATGTATAGTATGGTGGTAGCCTTCTTTTGATACAAGAAAAAGCTCGCCTAAGTAATGAGTCCGCCATTTCTTAAATATATGACACCATCATTTTAGGATAACTTGGTTTTTTTAGTGTTTTGGTATTTATTATAGCAAATTTATTATAGTAAAATTGTAGCGGTAAGTAAATGGACGCTTATAAATAAAGAGCCATTTAAAATGAAAAAATGAGAACTGTTAAAACATATTTTTAAGTGAAATACTTATTTTAGTAAATTATTATTATTTTTTTTTTTTTATTGATAACGGGCGGCAAACGAGCAGAAGGACCACCTGATGGTAAGTGGTTACCTTCGCCCATAGACATCTACAACACCAGAGATGTTGTAGATGCGTTGCCAACCTAGAGGATACTGATGGAAGGGGAGACAATGTAGTAGTCCACTATCAGAACCACCACATTTAGGGGAAAGGATGGGTGGGAAAGGGGAAAATCTGGCTTACATGCCATCGAACCGGAACACATCATTAGATATTTGGCGGTTCGTCTTTGACATGATAGTGGTCGCGAGCCAGTCGGAGGACGAACCTCCTACCACCTAATTTGCTAATTTTGTAAAATTATGAATTTATAAAATTCTTAAATGTAGCTTGGCCTTAATGAAGCAATGTAAACATCTCCGTACGTATTGTATAACGGTTTGCTTTCGTAACAAAAATACAAGGTATGAAATACTCTAAAATAGTACAAAAATTAGATTATTTTTTTTCTTTTAAAAAATCTAATAACCACCTAAGCTTTATATCGACTTAGCAAAAAACATTCTACCCTTTTTTTATAATAAAAAACGTATTATAAAGCATGGGCTTAGTTTTCACTGTCATTAAATGTGAATCTGGAAAATTTGAATAATTTGTTTTTAAGATAATACGGGTCAGTGATAGTAAACTAATATAAGTAATCCTATTAGGATTGTAGGCATCAACCTATAAAGTGCTCCACTCGCTCGGATTAACCGATAAATTAATAAGGTATGTAATCCAATAATACTGTTATTATACCACTTCGTATATTTTCTTTAGAACGTTTATTTCAGTTGTTGCAATTATTCTCAATATTGCTTAATTGTCTTTCTTTTAGCATTTTATTAAAAACAAAGTTATAGGTATATACTCGTATATACAACCTTGTAAGTATAAAGTTTTTTATTTAAAAAATAATAATTTGTTACTAAATATCAAAATTTTATTTCCGTATGAAGTCTTATTTACTTAGCTTTACGATTTATCCCGCATAGCAGGGTCATCAGAGAGAATCTAGTGTAACACACTCCGTTCTTTACTTTCCGTCCGATCTCAAGACACCCGGTGCTTTTAAAAAAATATCCCCCGAGTGGGAATCGAACCCACACCCAATCGCGCTTACAATTAGATGTTTCCCCACCGCGCCACGATGGCCTCCAACGATACGAGGAGCCTTCTGTAATTAAGTAATTTCTTTTTTTTTTAACTTATATAATAGAAAAAGTGAGATAAAGGGAGAATGAAAATCCTTAAGTTTCAAATCACATTTGCGTGCTTATTATTATTATTATTTAGTATTACTTGTCTAAGACATGTTATTTTATGATTATTACTTGTTGTTTGATTTTATGAGAAGAAACTTCGGCATTCTATGGATTTCCCGTGCGGGTTACCGGAGTGATGAACTCCGAGCAGTGCCTCAAGCTTACGATGCAAGTGAAGGGCGTCAGGAGTCCCTTAAAAATGTGTGTGTGCTCACCTCTATATTTTTCTCTATCTCTGTAATTTTGAAATTTACTAACGGTAAAAAAAGGAAAAATTATATTACCTACTACGCATCTTTGTATAGAAAATATTTACAAATATTAGCTAAGGACAATTTTTCAATATGAGGTAAATTTATTATAGAGGTCATCGTGGCAAGGAAAGACAGTGTCTGCCTGTAATCACGATTGGTTGTGGGTTCGATTCCCACCCGGGGTAAAGCTTTTATGTGAATTGTTTTAATTGCTCTGGCAAGACAAAGTCCGGCGTTGAGTTCTGCCACTCATTGTACTATAATTTCGGGTGGAAAGTAGCCAACGGATCGAAGTTCTCTGTGACTACCCTTCTATGCGGGATACAGTGTGAAGCTGCTAATTATAAAATATTACTAATTGCATGATTCATAGTAGATTATGAATTGAATACATCAGAAATTAACTGATGATAGTTTTAAACAGACCGAAATCTTTTACTTATTATAATTATATTGCTATAACGCTTACCAGTGGCGAAGAGTACATTTAACACGACTCTTATTAGCTTACCTTTTGTAAATTACAATTAGTAGTAGATTTACCAGCAGGCTGAGTAAAATCAACTGACAATTTGCGAGATTAGGGGCGCCAAGAAAATAACAAGGTTGACAAAAATTTGGGATTGCAAAATATAAGTTTGTCAAAAATTTGGGATTGCAAAATCAAGTTTGTCAAAAATTAGGACATCAAAAAAATACAAAAACAGCTTATATCTTGAAAATGTATAACATTTTCGTCTAGTTCGGACCTATGTATACTGGCTTACCTATATATAACATACTCATCCACCTCCACAGGTTGACTGGAAGAGATCTCTCTCAGGGATAAGTCCACCTTTGAAAACTAAAAAAAATGTATTTATCTTTTCTAATGTATTTTTTTTAAGTGCAATAAAGAATATATATATTACATAGTAAATGTCAGTAGCGAACGCAATACTTAACGAAGCGAGGAATGTTATTTTAAATATGTCGGTGAAGGAATGATTTTATACTGAGAAAATATGTCAATAAGGTTGGAACTAAACAATTATCAAAACAACTTCAAGAAAAATTCAACAGTCTTTATAATAACATGTTTGCAATACTAAGCAAATATTTTGATGTGCTGCTAGTATAAAAGACATTCATGTATTTTCATTTCTGTAGTCTTTTAATATTTAGGTCGCTAATAAAAAGTTTTTTATAGCTCCACAAGATGTTATTGCACAAAAGCATAAGTTGAGAAGTAATATACTCGTATACTGACGGAAGCGAAGACAAAAGTTTCAACAATATGCCTATTATATAAAAGAATGATAATTTTTGCATTCATTTCATTTTCTTAAACAAAATTAAATTTAATATATTTATTAAGAATTATTATTTTATTTGTTTTAATAAGCAATGTCATATTAATAACGTTTATTGTATCAATAATCACGGATATAAAGTTATTTGAACATTATGGTATGATTTTTAATTCTTATAGAATATAAATTGAAATAAAAATTATTCATAACTTTCACTGTATTAATTTTATATTTTTGATAATAAATTATTTTAAATTTCTTGCAAACAGAACTATATTGTTAAACATTATAACATATACAATATATAGTTAAGTAAGCAACTTAGTAAATACAAATGTTTTACTAGAACTTTATTTAGCACTCTCACAAAATACTAGGCACCAATTTATTTTAGTAGCGAACTGAACGTAAACAGTACGAGCGAAATGTTTATAAAGCTTACATTTCTAGGGAGTTTGAAACAAAGTTGTCATAAACGAGAAAATTTATCTATTTACTTTAAAGAAAAATCAATATCTCATGATGTTAGTAAGAAATAATGTTTTTTTTATGTTCTAGATATATTTCAAGGCAAAATGTTTTCTGTCTATAGACAGCTGTATATAAAACCACTTTTTACGTCTTTCAGGAACATCATTAGTAAAGCGTGGCGGAACCAAATGCACTTTTTCTAAACAGATTTATGAAGCGCACATATTGTAAAGATGGACACGAACACAGCGTAAGTAAAAAATATTTAATAATTTTAAAACATTAAATATAATCTAAATTTAAATAAGTCTCTAGTAACACAAAGCGTGGGTTATTTTTTTACAGTCAACACGCAATGTCACAAATATATATATTTTTTTCGAATTATACTAGATATATTTTAAATAATAATTTACTTCTTTTACTTCTATATATTTTTTAGTTTCACGCATCTCTTTCAATTTTGAGATATCATCTCATCTGTCACATATCAGATGACATAGGTATGTAATTGTTGTGAAATTAACTCCCGCGCTTTATGTAAGAACACTGGGAAAATAAAATATTTTTAAATACACTTATCTCCGCGAGTAGGGCAGGTGTTATATAAACATACAACACTTGCTTTCGAGTATGTTCTCTCTGCGCTTATTAAGCGTATTTTTTTCAGTAAAATGTATTAATAGAGACAATGTAAAACCGACACAAATTTTTTCTTCTAATTTTCAGTTGGAAATTCGTTCCTGTAAAATTTTACTTAATTATTACTGATAATATATATTATGAAATAAAAGTTATAGAATGTGTGTACACAAGCAAATACGCTTAGTTCACATGCAATGTAATATTTTTCCACCTTACTTAATGAATAATGAACGTAGAAGTGAATGTTTCAAATGTTTGGATATTTCTTTTTTCAAAGGCCGAAAACAAATTTAATTTTAGGCGTTGGGTGAAGTTAACATTAAAATTTAAATTTTGGAAAGTTGAGAATAATTAAAAGAGTTGAGCTTAACAGTTTCAAAGCCGTTTTTGATCCCTGTTGCATATGTCGGTAACCTTTTTAATTTCATATTATTTATCTCTTATTGCAATTTATTACCTTGACATGTTTCTATTAATATATTTCTTTTTTTTTTTTATGGATACCGGATGGCAAACGAGCAGAAGGACCGCCTGATGGTAAGTGGTTACCTTCGCCCATGAACATCTACAACACAAGAGATGTACTAGATGCGTTGCCAACCTAGAGGATACAGATGGAAAGGGAGGATAATGTAGTAGTCCGCTATCGGAACCACCACATTTTGGGAAAAGGATGGGTGGGAAAGGGGAAAACCTGGCTTACATGCCATCGAACCGGAACACATCATAAGACATTTGGCGGTTCGTTCATTCATTTTACCTATTGAAGAAGTTGTAATAAAACTTTACTATAACTAATATATATAACTAATATATGTAGTGCATTAAAAATATAAAGGTATAGTATAAGAGTGTGTAGGATAGAGTTATCAACTGAGCTAATAAGTTATCAATTGCAAATAAGCATTTTGCAATTAAAATAAATTGTTCTTTAGTGAATATTCCATTCATTATTTACGTTTATATTATGTATGTAAAATTATTTTATGAACAACAACATATTAAATTGAAATAAGCATATACATACGATATTGAAAAAATATAGATACTGAAATCCTTGAAAAACAAAGGCAAAATCATATTATAATAAGACCCAGTAGTAGAGTTTATTCTGTCAAACAAGTAAATTGCTGACGTCAACTTGATTTATTCGCGGATGGAAAACTTTCAGCGTTAAAAAGCGTAATAGCAACGAGCCGTTATTGGATCAGCTCATTCGCTTTCATGCCTATTTTTATCTATTTATTTTAAGAATTTGTGAAGGTTTAATCATTAATTTAAAAAAAATATATTGCTCTTATTAATATTATGTAATGTTTGTAAAACAGATATATGTCGTATATTATGACATCCTTACTAATATTATAAATACCAAAGTAACTCTGTCTGTCTGTCTGTCTGTCTGTCTGTCTGTCTGTCTGTCTGTCTGTCTGTAAAAAAAAAATGTCTGTCTGTCTGTCTGTCTGTCTGTCTGTCTGTCTGTCTGTCTGTTACGCTTTCACGCCAAAACCACTGAACCGATTTTGATGAAATTCGATATGAAGATAGAACTAAACTTGGGAAAGGACATAGGATACTTTTTATCGCGAAAAAAATGATAGAAGGGGTTGAAATAGGGGATTAAATTTTGTATGGAAGTTCCTTATTGTCAAACATGAAATCATGTAAGATTGTTTAACTGTTTACAACTGCACGACATAAACCACTTAACCAAGGATACTCCTTATCATATCGCGCGATATAAACGAATTTCACGCGGGCGAAGCCGCAGGCGGAAAGCTAGTATACATATATACCCAAATAAAAGTATATGTTACGTATCTCTAAAATATTTATAACAGACAGCAAAAACCTAAAAAATAATACTCGGTTTTTTACTTTCCGACAATACAGTCGCATTATATGCACGATTCACATTCACACAATGCTACAAAAAAAATAAGAAAAACAAAAGTTGCGCGTCTTCTTAAACTAGATAAATCGCATATTTATCTGAAAGTTTGAACTTCGTGCTAATTAGGTAAGCCGCTCGGGTGCTGATTCTGTTCACTCAAGGATTATGGAAAGACCGCTTGTAAAATAATTTTATCACGCCTTCGTGAATTTACCCTCGGACTAAAAATAGAGAATTTTTATAGCAAGCTCTATTGAATATAAAATTCATTTCTATATTCACGTCGAAACTTTTGAATACTTTCAATATACCTATATATTTGGTGTTTTTGTGAATATTAATAACAAAATAGATTCTGACGTATATTGTATTTTTACAGGTAGATGTATGTAAGTCTTTAGTATTAAAGTAAGTTAAGCTAATATTTTTTGTAATAATTTCATAATGATAACATTTAAATGTTGAGATTGTGTGTTCAAATTTCATTTAGAAAATTATTTTTTATAATTATTATGGTAAATTAAGACCAATAAACTAGCCTACATATATCTACATTAAATATTACAGTACAAGATATATTTAAAAGGATAGGAAATGCAAAATAGGGTGAATTAATCATAACTATATTGTAACTAAGCCTGTAAATGTATAATTGCCTGTCGTGGCGCAGAGACACGACAGGTTGTGGGTTCGAATTTCATGTCCTGAGTTTGGTAACAAAGGCAAAGCGCGGCGCTGAGTTCCGCCAGTCAGCACGCAATGCCTCAATTCGGCGGAAAGTGGGGAACGGAGTATCTTAACACTAGGTTGTCAGGTTTCCTCTGCCTACCCTGCTATATGCGGGATACAGCGATAAGCTGAAAAACTAATTCAATTCTAGTAAAGTTATTCAAATATTTAAAAATTAAATAATATTGGTATATATGTAACAAGTAATAGTGGCAACACTACATTAACTCGAGATAATGTTTAATCATTTAAGTCAATTTATGTAATTTCTACCTTTAACACAAGTGAAAATTTCTGGAAATTCAAACAAAAATACAATACATTACTAATTTACACATTTGAATTTTGGTATTTCAAACATAATATTTGATCTGTAATTTGTTTACAGAATTATAAAGAGCAAAACATATGTACAATGTATTATATAATGTTAGCTATAAATTGAAAATAATAATAATTTGACAAACATATAAACAATAAAAATGGCGTAACGTAACAATTGGAAGTTTAAATGTTTTTAGTACTATATTTTCTCGTTAATTTTACATTTATAAGTACCTACTACTTGAGTCTAGAGTGGCAAACTTGTGCATAGGGGAGATTTAAAACACCTCTCAAATCACGATTTAAATTTTAATCGAAACAGACGTCGACGCGATGACGAATCGAGAGAAACCAATACTAAGCATGGCACTATTTTATACGATGGCTAGCTTGTTTAACTATCAGATTGTGATTGGGTTTATGCTATCGTGAAGTAAATTTTAATCATTATAGCAATTTCGAGACTATTGTCGTTTTATTTGAGGTACATACATACATATTGAATATAGTATATTTGTTAATTTTGCCAGATTTTGTGTTACAATTAGATGATTTTTCAGCGAGAGAAAAATAATGTCCAAGAAGTATATGCAGGGAACTGGAACGGCGAGTACGGAAGATGTAGTCGAGAGTTTGTGTTCCAGTTGGTGCACTGGAAAGGATTGGTTTTGTGGTTTCCTCTTCAGAAATCCAGAAGTGAATATGATGATATAGGATGTAATACTGTCTAAGACTGTTGATTGTCCACAAGTGACAGCCTAAAAAAATTATCAAGTTGAAGTCAATGTCGTAGCGCAGAGGCACGAGTGTGTAATTGTAAAGCGATAGGTTGTAGGTCGATTCCCACTTCAGGAAATGGAAATATTAAATAATAATTAGTATTTTCATTTCCCTGGTAACAAGGCAAAGCACGGCCTTGAGTTTCACCACTCAGCACGCAATGCCTCTATTCGGCGGAAAGTGAGGAACGGAAATGGTAAAAGGAAAGGAGTGTCTTAACAGTAGGTTCTCTGTTCTCCTCTGCCTACCCTGGTACGAGAAGGATTCAGCGTGAACCCAAAAAAAAAGACAATACACATCAATAGATGGAGGTACCGCAATCACAATTTATTATTTATATTTGGAAGAGTTACATATAATTTGAAAGGATTGTCTGGAAACGCTTATCCTAGTGGTGGATGACCATATTTTTTATTTGTAAAATTGTTTGGACCTTCTCATGTTTAAATATTATTTTAATTGTAGATTATTTCAGAATATGTTGATTTATATACTATTTACAAATTCAACATAGTCGGTTACGTATGGTATACGTATTATATGATGAAGACGTACCTTATTATGGCTGATACGATTGAGTTCTTAGATTCAATTTACTAACGGAAAAGAAAAGGAGAAATTATATTACCTACTACTCATCTTTGTATAAAAAATATTTACAAATATTAGCTAACTAAGGACAATTTTTCAATATGAGGTAAATTTATTATAGAGGTCATGATGGCAAAGAAAGATTGTCTGCCTGTAACCACGATTGGTTGTGTGTTCGATTCCCATCCGAGGTGAAGTTTTTATGTGCATTGTGTTAATTGCTTTGGCAAGACAAAGCGCGGCGTTGAGATCCGCCACTCAATATACAATGATTTCGGGCGGAAAGCAGTCAACAGATCGAAATTTTCTATGACTATCCTTCTATGCGGGATAAAGTGTGAAGCTGTTAATAAAATAACATGTAACAAAATGTTACTTACTAATTTCATTAATTATTGCATATTATGAATTGCTAACAATATAATAGAATGATTATATGTATATTTTCGGTACTAGCTTGTGTCCATATTTTAACGAATGCATTGAGGTATAAATTGATATATAGGTTCAGGTACATATGTAAGCTAAATCAAGAAAGTCGGACGAAGTGAAGCCTCTTGAGAGCTTTATCGGCATCGGCAACTATTGAAACAGCGTCAGGAGTTACAATTGCATAAAAATTAGATATACCTGAATTGTTTTGTATTGAAAGTTATAACATGCAGATCCAAAGAATTATATAGTCAAGGTATAACATACTGTACTTTTACAGAACACTAAAAAGTATTGAGCATTATCAAATTTAAATTATGAATTTTCTTATGAACCGTGACAGAGATAAATAATCTCTATCGCGGTCTATATAGTTTAAAAAGTGCAGTTGTTATGGCGTATTTTAAAGTGTCGAAAACTTCCAATAATTTGTAATGTAGGTAATTTAATTATATATTTTCAAATTTTCAAAGCCTTTCGAGACTTAAAAATTTTTAAAGCCTTTCTAATATTAAAAGCGATTACGTAATCTTATCAGTCAATTACCTGATACTCTATTATGTACTAAATAATATGTGGTATAGCTAAATGTATATATTAGTATATTATCAGTAGGTAATAAATTAACCGTAACTTTAAGTCATGAATACTGTTCTACTAAAACTAACCATAATTTGATTAGAATCTAATTTATGTAGCGTCCTACGTCTGCCGGTTGTTTCCATATATCCAAAATATGTTAAGTGACGTTGAACGCTATGTGGAATTAAAATATTGCGAAAACAAGATACAATAAACATATTAAAATGTGTATGTACAATTTAATTATTGTATATGTAAATAAATTTTATTTATTTTTTTATCATTTTTACTCCAGTTGACATTATTACTATCTACAATTGGATAATTCTATCCCTATTAAAGTACATTATACAAAGTTTATATAAAATTATTACTGTAGTTTTTATTATAAGATGACCAAATAATGAAGTGTTGTAATTTCAAAGCATATGATTTTGTAAGAGTTGCAAGTGACGTCTGTTCATTTCAGGTAATTTCTTTTATTAGGTATGTCGTTTCGAACGTGTGGTTAAAAGTTAGAATAAGCATTTATTTATCTTAAGTATATTTTTATAAAGAATTAATGTTTTTTAAAACTAAAAAGTACTTCAAACTATTGTCTCGTTTCACAAAAAAAAAGAAATTATGAAAATAATATTTACAGGAACATTTCATACATTTCAATAAAATATAATCTTGAATAAACTACATTTAGATTTCTTTTTCTTTCTTGAATAAACTAGATTTAGTTAGTAAAATACAGGATTTGCTGTGCTTCTTACGGTAGGACAAAATGTATCGATAAATACTGCCAACCAATATGTAATATCTTAAAGTGGAAAAAAGTAGAGAACAAAATTGTATTACCTCTTTCTACCTACGAGTAAAAATTCAAATTCAAAGATACGCTATAACTTTATCAACAAATCAGCTTTCACTTTGTTACTGACCTTAGATAAATGTGTTGAATTATTGAACGTTTAGAGTTTTTGATTTAAATTATAATTTAAAACAAAAATCAAATATTAATAATTACGCATAAACGGTCAATTGTGCGCCTAACTAGACCCTTTTTCTAAGCAAAGCGTGGAGACATCACACTTAAATTTATTTGAAATATCTAATATGTCTAGTCTTTTTGGCTGTAATAAATATCAAATGTAATAAAATCAATCTTTTAAAAAACTCAATCAAAGAATATAACCGTTTATGTTGCATGTTTTAGTTACAAAAGTATCATATTTTAACATTGATATGGAATTGTGATTGTTCCTGTGAAGGTAATATCTTTACAGTATTCAATACATATAAAAGAAAAAAAATATAAACGTATTTAGGTACAGAACCCTTAGTGTGCGAATCCAACTCACTCAAGGACGGTTTTTATATTTCTTAAATAGGGTTAAAAATTAACTTACTTATAATTACTAAGCCTTAAGACGTGAGTTTTAAAAAACATTCTAATTTATTTAGTAATGCTTATTTTTAACTTATATGCTATTCTGTTGTCAGTATTAATCTGTGTAAATAATGTCAGAGATAGCTAATGTCAGTTTGGCATTTGTGGATATGCGCTATTTTTATCTGTGGGTACATAAACAAAAACCTACGTCAAATTATAAACTAGGGAAGTCCACTTAGAACATACATCGATGTTCTTTTGATACAATACATCGGAACTGGGAGAAATAAGAGCTGATTTTGAAGTATTAATATTATGCGATTATATTAATATGCGAGTATATACAATTATTGTACATTGTTTTTCATATGGATAGGCCAGAAGCATCAAAGCTGCAGAAACTTTCAAGTATATATAACAGTGATAACTTATATAGATTAGACGTGGATGAAACCACGGGGCACACCTTCTTAGTAATGAAGACGATTCAAATTAAAACCAATAGAGAGAATAAAAAGTTCATAAGTAATCGTTTGGAGATAAAATTAAGATTGTAAATAGTCAAATGACTTAGTTCTATGAAAACTCGTTGTTATTGATTCGATTTTTTATAAAAATGCTTTGATACATCGAATGTATAAATTTCATGGCCTCTGATCATTTCGATATATCGTAATGTAAATAATGTACATCGATGCATCGAGGGAGTTCGATGCATCGATGTATACCATCCCTATTTTATAAACTGTGAATATATTTTTAACCTGTCAAATGTCATCTATATAACAACTCGTCAATAATTAATTGTTAAAAGAAAATTATGAGATGCACCGAAATGACGCTGTGATTAAATTGCAAATTTCATGTGGTTTTATTTAATGAATACTTTGATATAACTGTTATTTTAAATGAAATATTATATTCGGTAATTTCATTTTTAAAAATGTGTGATAGCGATGATCCTAATGACCAAAGTCGGTCAGGTATGGATCTGACTGGTTTCTTGTTTGGAAACATTGACGAGAGAGGTCAGTTAGAAGATGATGAATTGCTTGACGGTGATTCTAAGCGTATGCTATCATCTCTTAATCGGTTGGGACTAGGGTCGATGTTGTCTGAAGTTTTAGATCAAGAAGAACCTATTAAAGAGGATATTGAAAATGGTATTCTTAACAAATATCTCATAATATAAACGTATATTTTGTATTCGTATTATTCTACAATCATTCTTCACATATATTACAGATTATACTGAGAAGAGTCCTTCAGCTATTGACTTTTTTGACATTGATGATGTTGCAGAAGAAGAAAAGGTAAAAGAAAAATGATTGATTAATTACACATTTGAATACTCTACTGTCTTGTTTTCTTTGTTTTCTCTTCTATCCTAGAAATTCATCCACTAAACACTACTAAATTGACCATTTAAATAAACATATTACAATTGTCAAAATAATGATTACCTTAATTTATTATATAAAAACATAAATAAATTGCGCAAAGGGTGGCAGTGAGTTACTCCGTTCAGCATGCAATGCCTTAATATGGTGGAAAGTGGGGAACAGAAATGTTAAAAAAGAATGGAGTGTCTGTACACTACATTATCTGATTCCTGTCTTACCCTGCTATGTGTGGGATACAGCATGAAAAAAATAAATATAATTCAAATAACCTGGAATACTTTATCCAAAAACTAGTGATAAATGGAAGTTATTCATTATCATTAAGAGTGTAAAAATGAAATTATTGTAATTAAATTATATAAATATATATAGGTTTGCAATAAATTCAGAAAAAGAGCATTGTGCCAATAAAATTTTATGTCTATAAGAGGTTTTTAAGAAAATTTTGATTTTAAAAGTGAATGTCCACAGAGTGATGAAAAAGGAATAGGTGATGGAAACTGGAAAGATAATGGTGAAGAAGCACAAAAAAATGATGAGGGATATGAAGGTGATATGGAAGGTGATGGCGAGCTCATGCCACCTCCATCTACAGTCCCGTAAGTAACATGTTTAAACTAAAAAAAAACTTAGGGCTATTCCTTGCACAGTAGAGGAGCTGACTACAAACATTAGTTGTTATGGGTTCGATTCCATTTGTGGGAAAAATAATATTTAAGTTATTTTCATTTCCACAAAGTGCAGCATTGAGATACACCACTCAACATGCAATGTCTCAAATATTGGTGTAACGAAGAGAATAGAATATTCTCTCATATGTTATGTTCTTCCTGCTATTGGATATAGTATGATAAAATCACCTATAGAATAATCTATTTTGAGTGTTCATATACAATAATGTTTATTGTGTCATTTTGTAGTAAATAATATTTCCACTGTATTTTGCCATGAATATTTGATATAACAGTGTTATTCATATTGGGTTATTAAGATTATACATTTTTCACACAGTAAGCAAAAGTCAGATAAACCCAAGAAATTAGAGACTCCATTAGCGGCTATGCTCCCATCAAAATATGCAAATGTGGACGTTACTGAATTATTCCCAGATTTTAGACCAGATAAGGTAAGACAGTCTTTGAAAATATAAATGCAACAAAATTAACACAAAAATGTACAATATGTATGTAAACAATCTATTTAAAATCTTTTGCATACTAAGCAGTGGTTAGGTTTTAACTTGAAAATAAATATAATTTTGTAAGTAAAAACCATGCAATTAATACTATGAGCATCACATTATTAAACATTTGATATAACAAAATATATGTTATTCTAAAGTAACAAAATAAATTTATATATAATTTTTCAGGTATTACTTTTTTCTCGGCTATTTGGACCAGGAAAATTATCGAGTCTGCCTCAAATATGGCGTGGTGTGAAGAAACGTAGACGACGCAAACGAAGTGGCAGTACTAGCAGTGACACTCCTCCACAGCCCTCTGAGTTACAGGAAGTTCAATATGCTAGTGATGATGAAGAAAAATTTCTTAAGTAATGCCATTCTTTTTGCAATATATTAATGAAATGAATTAATTATCTAAAATTATGTATATGCAAATTAAAAAAAAACTATTTACTGTCTACTAACGGTTATATATGGTTATTCTCAATTTGTTTGTTGTGTTGCAGTTTATTGAGCATTTATTTAGTCTACTTTAATGTGACTTGTGTAAAAAGCGTTAAAAATATAAAAATTTAAATAAAATATTACCCCAGAATTTAGTTGAATTTTACTTATTCATTATCATCAGGCCAATGGAGGAATCTCCCCAAATATCCCAACAAGAGACAAACACTCAATCAGCGGGTGATAAAACTCAAAGGCCAACCCCTGCCCACTGGCGGTTTGGACCAGCTCAAGCTTGGTATGATATGCTGAATGTGCCTGAAACAGGAGAAAACTTTGACTATGGATTTAAACTTAAGGTGATTAATATTAATTTAATTGTACACTTCATTAACAACAGAATAAAATGGAAGGTATTTTAAATTTTAACTAAAATCTTTTTTTTAAATTTTCATAGGTTGTTTTTGTTATTTTGTATTACAGATTAGTTTGTCATCAGCATGTATGTTAATTTATCATGATACAATAGTTTCAAAAGGTAAATTTTTACCATGTGAATACAATATATTAAGGCATGTATTTTTTTATGTTAACTGCATATAAATTGTACTTACATACATACATGCTTAGTCAAATTGAATTTATCATTTAGTGCCAATAGATTATATGTTAATAATAAAGTAGATAGTCTTAAGTGGATCTACTGTCTCCAATATATTAAGAGCACATTGTATATCACGTTCATTGTGAGACCGTTATGGCGTAGTGGGATGCGGTCTGATGTGATTGGTTGTGGGTTTGATCCCTACTTGGAGGTTATTATTTTTCATTTATTTTTATTTCTCTGCACTGGTAAGACAAGGCAAGTCGTTAAGCTCTGCCTCTCAACACGAAATCTCTCGAATTTGAGTGGATATTACAGAATTATGGTCTAGGTTCCCTTGCTATGTGGAATAAAATTTTCAAAAAAAAATGTTTTCATTTATTAGGCACCGTCACCAGATCGTGAAGATAAACCTAAAGAAAAACCAATAGAAGATCCTGTCTCAGACAGTGAAGTTCCTGCTGACAGTCCCGACAGTGGCTTTCCAGATGATGCCTT
Organism: Philaethria dido; assembly: GCA_033558755.1. Taxonomy (NCBI): domain Eukaryota; kingdom Metazoa; phylum Arthropoda; class Insecta; order Lepidoptera; family Nymphalidae; genus Philaethria; species Philaethria dido. Next base: position 19,029 of record JAKGSA010001759.1, on the reverse strand, counting down.
CCTCATGGTGTCTCAATTGCAATGGGAAGATGATGTTATATGGGATGGAAGTGAAATAAAACATAAGGTAAATAAGTAATTTTATTTAAACATAGGGTGAATTAATAATTAGTAATTTAGATTTTCAATTTGTTGCTTTAAAGGCACATATTCTTTTTTATCTTCTGTTTATTTTAAATATTTTATTTGTGGAAAAACATAACGCTTAGACAGTATCTTTAACAAAATTACGTTTTAACGATATTGCCATATATAAAAAAATATTATAAATATGTTTATATCTTTATATTCTACTCGGCGTTGCCATTATTCTGTTTAAATATGTAGTAATATATATAAAGAAATGTTTATTTTATATATCCATAGGTGAGAATATGTTTATAAATTGTGCATTCAGACTTTTCAAAGGTAGGAGCTTGGAAATTAAAATTGTATTTGTAAATCCTGTATTTATATTATTTTACCTGTATTCATCATATAAATAAAGCTATCCACATGCCTATTAATATTAATATACATATATTATATAATATTAAATACCCTCAGGTACTAGCTCGTCTAAATAGTAAGAGTAATGCAGCTGGCTGGGTGCCCACATCAGTGAGTCGTACTGCACAACAGTTCTCTCATCCAAGACCTCAGCCACCTGCACCTTTACAACAAAAACCTCCTACGTATGTACTGTAAATAACATTCTAAACCTTTTGTTACAGAGTATGATTTATGATGGTCTTCAAAATGTAAATCTCTTGTATCATTAATCACTTGATGATTGTTGATTGATTGATTATATTTTGACTTACTTACTTACTTACTGAATAATATGTAATATACCTGTATAAACGAGAGCTTTTTTTAATTATTTTAGTATTGATGAAGAAAGACGCAAAAAATATACATTATACATCTTATTTACCTTTAAGTTATAGCAAAAAAGAAATTTCTAATATAATTGTGCTTTTTGGAATAAAAATTGATAAATTATTTAAGATATTGCTTATTTAATTTTTTCTATACAAAAATTTATAATACTGGCGAAATATTCCATAGATCAACAGCAACCTCAACAAATAACGCAGTGTCAACAGAAGGTGAAGACAATACTTGGTACAGTATCTTTCCCGTGGAAAACGAGGAGTTAGTATACGGAACATGGGAAGAAGAGGTTATATGGGATGCTGAAAACATGCCCAAGATACCTAAACCTAAGATATTAACGTTAGACCCGAATGATGAAAATATTATTTTGGGTATACCAGATGATGTTGATCCATCTAAAATTACTAGAGGTTTGTGTTTATTTCTTTTTTGTATTTAGTTTTAAATACTATTTTCATGATATGTATTTGAACTACTGGCAGTGTTTGTAAATTCGATTTCGCGATCTCTTGAGAGTTAATGGTGAATTTAAGTAACCAATTCCTCTAAATTGTTGAAAATTGTAGAAGGGAATTTAAAGGAGATTTGAATTGTGCTTACTAGTTGTAGTAAATTTCTTGTTTTTTATTTCCTTGCCTTTTCTTTTACTTTTGCAAAGTATAAATCGGGTTTATACTTTAATTTACGGATTTAGTGTGTGGAATTATTGTTATAATAAAAAAAAATAGTATCTTTAGTGAATTGACATATAAATGAAAAGATACAATATTTTAACAAATTTTGTTGAATGTATAAAGGTAATGCTTAATATAAAATTTCACAGAACGTGGACCGGCACCAAAAGTAAAAATTCCGCATCCGCACGTCAAAAAATCTAAAATATTGTTGGGCAAAGCTGGTGTCATCAATGTGTTGCAAGAAGATGCACCTCCTCCTCCACCGAAATCACCAGACCGAGATCCATTCAATATATCTAATGATGTGTAAGTAAAGATTCTTTGTTATATATCATATAATAATATATCGTTCGTTCTGTTTTTATTTAGGGATACCAAAGATAAACAATACTGAAACAAATTTGGGAGTGTGTTTGCAAAAAACAAACTAAAGAAGAATATGAAAAAAAATGTCATCAGAAACATGCGGAAGTGAAATTGCAATTGAGACCTAAAAGAAAGGTCGCCAGCAAAATCTGGGTTAAAAATTGGACATTGGACATTGTTAAAAAACTTAACATCTATACCATCATCCATACAATACCGGCTTCCCTAAATGTACTGGCTTACCTTTTTAAAATTTTCAGCCCGCCGCGATTCATAGGTTGTATTTCTAAGAATATATTTTTTTTCAACATAGCTACTACCAACCGAAATCTCAAAATCCTCGTCTCAAAGTGGGTGGAGGTCAACTCATACAGCACAGTACACCAGTAGTGGAACTTCGAGCTCCCTTCATACAAACACATATGGGGCCAGCTCGTCTCAGGGCCTTCCATCGACCGGCTCTAAGGAAACTCACTTATGGAACTTTATCTGCGGCTGGACCTCATCCTGTGCAACCATTGTTGAAACATATTAAGAAGAAGGCTAAGGTTTGTAATATTTAGTGAAACATATTAAAGTCATGTGAGTTTTTTTGCTTATGGCGTTTCGACGATGCCAGTTGAGCACAAATCACTTTGCCAATGTCACGATGTATGGAAAACACGAAATAATAATGTTAACGTTTTTCTAGTATTTTTACGTGACATTTATACGCCAATTTAAGACATAACCTTTTTAAAAAATGAATTTCCTCAAATATATCTTTTATTATATGCTGTTGAAACCATATTACATATTGTATGTATTGGTGCATGTTCATAACTACTTCTGTTTTGAAATTAAGTATTTTGCCTTATAGTGTAATACTATTTACAAATATAGGTAAATACTGATTTTTAAATTTATATCCAAATTTATTTTGCTTCAATTAATTTATTATAGCAGAAGATATTCATATTATATCTTATAAGCATTCAAGTTACTAGCTTTCCTACGTACCTTAAAATGCATATATTGGGCGTAGCTAAATAAATCTATATATATATAAAAATGAATTGCTGTTCGTTAGTCTCGCTAAAACTCGTCTATATATATAAAAATGAATTGCTGTTCGTTAGCCTCGCTAAAACTCGAGAACGGCTGAACGGATTTATCTTATCTTGGTTTTGAATTATTCGTGGAGGTCTAGGGAAGGTTTAAAAGGTGAGAAAAATTCGAATAATTGCCGGGAAAATCCTCAAAACAGCATTTTTATATTTCCCATACAAACGTTTTCTAAATAAAATGGAGAGTCAATTTGTAATTTATTACCGCTGCATAAAGTTCAAATTCGCGTGCGCGTTGGAGGATCTAATATCGCGTTCTGAAACTCAACAAAAGTGAAAGTGAATCGCGAACGCGACAAAATTGCATAGTCTCAAAATACATAGTACATAAATAGTGGTCGGCTTCGAAAAACTCAATTTTAGCTAACTTCAGTTGTTAATCTGTCCGATTATTTTTTTAATAAGACTATATAGAAATCGAAAGATAAATCTTAAGTTTTGTCACAAGTTAAATTATAAATCTTAAGTTAAATTTCTGAACGCAATCATAACATTTGACATTAGATTTGACAACCAACTAATATGTCAATCCATCCTGTCGCATTTCAGAGCGCGGAAAAAAGTATTACGATGTTATATCTATCTTTGTGGCTACGTGCGCGAGAACTTTCTTATTTGGTTTATTACAATTTACGATGCCGAGGAGAAGACGACCTGACTTAGGTCGTCGTAGTCAATCAAATGTGCGAAGAGCTACCTCACGTGCTAAACGCACTGATGACAAGAGACAGACAGATCAAATGTATATTTATTAAATACTTTAATTTTTTGACCATATTTTACTACATTTTTTTTTTAACTTCACGCTGTAACCCGCATATAGCAGGGTAAGCAGAGGGAACCAGAGAACCTAGTGTTAAGACACTCCATTCTCTTTCAACAATTCCGTTCCCCACCTTCCGCCGAACCGAGGCAATGTGTTTTGAGTGGCGGAACTCAACGCCGCGCTTTGCCTTGTTACCAAACTCAAGAAATGAAAATACTAAATTTTACATTTCCTGGAGTGGGAATCGAACCCACAAGCTGTCGCGTTTACAGTAGCACTACAAATAAGCAAATATAAAATATTCTTATATATAACAACAGCAACGTGAAGCAGAACGTCTAGCATCAGGTGGTGGTGACGTGTTCTTCATGAGGACGCCTGAGGACTTGAGCGGTCGAGATGGGGAATTGGTGCTGGTGGAGTTTTGTGAGGAACACCCACCGCTTATCAGCCAAGTTGGAATGTGTACTAAGATCAAGAATTATTATAAACGTACTGCTACTAAAGTAAGATATACTATTTTTGGTAATTATTTTTTTTATAATAAACATAATTGAAAATTTATGCTTTAAATTTGACTGATTAGTACAGACATCGAAGACGTGATCGAAGAATGACACATATGTTATATCAATGATATTTCAATTAAATGAAATTTCAATGATAATTTATATATTATATTTTTAGTTTATTAGCTGAATATCCAATTATAATAGTTAGGAAAACAAGGTTTCTTCTCGGCTCACAGAAGAATCAAAGTCAAAGTCAAATAATTTTATTTAAAATAAGATGCATAATAGCTCTATATAATTAATATATGTAACATATTGTTTAAAGTATGTCTAATTTCCATTTTTTGTCGAATTTCCAATTAAGTAATAAATGTGTTTTAATTCGTATTACAGTTATTTTCATCATTTTCCAGGATAACGGACCAAAACCGCTGAAATATGGTGAAATAGCATATGCGCATACATCACCGTTTCTCGGTATATTGCCTCCCGGAGCCACACAGTCCGTGGTCGAGAACAACATGTACAGAGCGCCTATATATGAACACACTGTGCCGCAGACCGACTTCCTTGTTATTAGGACTAAGTAAGATTATTATTAGTTATTTTTAATTTGTTTTAAAATTGTATTTGTGTATTTAGATTTGGATAAATATTTTAGGAAACTTGTTACTTTTTAAGATCAGGTGTATGTTACATTGGCATTATAAGAAAGTCGAGCAGTTGGGTTTTAGGTGGTAGGAGGTTCGTCCTCCGACTGGCTCGCGACCACTATCATGTCAAAGACGAACCGCCAAATATCTAATGATGTGTTCCGGTTCGATGGCATGTAAGCCAGATTTTCCCCTTTCCCACCCATCCTTTCCCCAAAATGTGGTGGTTCTGATAGTGGACTACTACATTGTCCCCCCTTCCATCAGTATCCTCTAGGTTGGCAACGCATCTACAACATCTCTGGTGTTGTAGATGT
>JAKGSA010001759.1:0-13650 GCA_033558755.1 Philaethria dido | reverse complement strand
GTTAGGATACAACTGCAACTGCAAATATTACAGTTCGGGCATAGTCTAGGTCTAAGTATAAGTCTAAGAATATGAATTGAATCACTTCGTATTCTTAGACAAAGTATGTATTGAACATAATATAGTCCATATTATGTTGTAAATAGCAGCATTTTTTTATTCCAATTAATAAAATATTAACCAAGTCTTTGCTTAACAAAATATTAAAGTGCAAACTTTATAACTGAATAAGCTTCAATTTATATTTTCTTATAAAAAAAAACAACTGTGCAATTTATAGAAGCTATCAGAAGATGTTATAATTATTATTTTTTAAACATCTGATTGGTATGAATGTGTGCCTAATATTACATATCTTTTTCATTAAAACAGACAAGCATACTACATTCGTGAGATCGATGCGCTATTCGTCGCTGGACAAGAATGTCCCTTATATGAAGTCCCTGGACCGAATTCAAAAAGAGCTAACAATTTTGTTCGTGATTTCTTGCAGGTATTTAATTTAATTTAAAATTATAATAATTAAAATTATATTTTAATTATTAATGAGACAGGTTGTGGGTTCGATTCCCACTCCAGGGAATGTAAAACTTAGTATTTCTTGGGTTTGGTAAAAATGCAAAGCCCGGTGTTGAGTTCCGCCACTCAACACGCAATGCCTCAATTCGCGGAAAGTGGGGAACGGAATTGTTGAAAGAGAATGGAGTGCTTAGCACTAGATTCTCTGGTTCCCTCTGAAAAAAAAAGTATTACTTTTTAAATTTTTACTATTTTATAATAAACGTTTTTTATACCGGATTAAAGTGGCGTAGATTCTTTTATGTACGTATTATTAAATTACTCTATTAAAATAAATATTAGACTTATTTTATTGAATAGAATTTAATTGTTTTAAAATAAATGTTACTTGCAAATAAGTTGTTCTAAAATAGATATTTAAAGAAAAACATAAAAATAAGAAAGAAACAAATACAGTAGGTTATTTCCTAAAATTATAAATATTTTCTAAATATATGTTCCATTCTTACAGGTATTCATATATAGATTATTCTGGAAGTCCCCTGATAATCCCCGTCGTATAAAAATGGATGATATCAAGAGAGCTTTTCCGTCACATTCCGAGAGTTCCATACGGAAACGTCTAAAGTTGTGTGCTGATTTTAAACGTACCGGTTGTGACTCAAATTGGTATGTATAAACTTGAAATGACGTTTTAAAATTATAATAACCATTTTATCTATTAGTTGTTGTTTTTTTTTACAATTAAATATTGTTTATGAATTGGAATAGCATAAGGTGTTTTTAATATAAACTAGATAATTGTGTCCCTTTGTGTTTACTTATTATATATCTTAACCTATTATATATATGTATGTATATACATATGTATACATAATGTTGATTTCTATCATAATGCATAAATCAAATTATTTTTATTTCAAATATTTATTTAATCACTTAAATTTTAATGATTTATATCTCTTGAGATGGTTGGTAATGGTAACGCCTGTCGGGGCGCAGAGGCACAAGCGTGCGACTGTAAATGCGACAGGTTGTGGGTTCGATTCCCACTCCAGGAACTGTAAAATTTAGTATTTGCATTTCTTGGGTTTGGTAACAAGGCAAAGCGCGGCGTTGAGTTCCGCCACTTAACACGCAATGCCTCAATTTGTGAAAGTGGGGAACGAAATTATTAAAAGAAAATGGAGTGTCTTAACACTAGGTTCTCTGGTTCCCTGCTATATGCGGGATACAGCGTGAAGTTAAAAAAAAAAGAGATGGTTTAGAACCCATATTCAACTGACTAGTTAGACTCATTAAAACTGTTTTACAATATTATATGTATATACATTTTTAACTATAATTCCAGGTGGGTAATAAAACCCGATTTTCGTTTGCCATCTGAAGAGGAAATACGAGCCATGGTGTCGCCTGAGCAGTGTTGTGCGTACTTCAGTATGGCGGCGGCGGAACAAAGGCTTAAAGACGCGGGCTATGGGGAAAAGTTTATTTTCACACCGCAAGAGGATGACGATGAAGAAATGCAATTGAAGATGGATGATGAGGTACTGTATATGTATTTATTATTGTTAGTGGTTAGTATTTTCATAAAGAAAAGGGTTCACAGTAGTAATAATAGTAGTTGTAGTTGAATTATAGTATGAAACATTAGTTTATTTTTCTTTAGGCGATTTTGTTTTGAATAGATAAAGTTTTAAGCGCGTGTTCTTATTTTTATGATTTCCTCGTATATTTTATTTAGTTATAAAATTAATATAATTAATTTTGACTGCTATTTATTTTTTTGAATGATTATTTAATTCACAATCAATTTTTATTTTGATTTTATGTAATACCGTAGACAAAATGAATTTAAATTCCAACCTATTTTCTTAAATTTTAACATATCTTTAAAGGTTAAGTATATACAAAAAGTAATTAATTTAATTCAAGGTCAAAGTGGCTCCATGGAACACAACCCGCGCCTACATCCAAGCAATGAGAGGTAAATGCCTCCTTCAATTAACGGGTCCCGCCGACCCCACGGGTTGCGGTGAAGGGTTCTCATACGTGCGGGTCCCTAATAAACCCACGCAGCAACCCAACGAGGAACAGCAACCTAAGAGAACGGTCACTGGAACTGATGCCGATTTGAGAAGACTTAGCTTGAATAATGCTAAAGCTTTGTTGAGGAAATTTGGTGTGCCTGAGGAAGAGGTGTTTTTTTATTTTTATATTATAAATAGTTAATAAAAAATTAAATGACATTGGCATTTATGAATTCAATTTATGAGCATTTAAGACCGTTAACAATTTTCTTATGTTTGTTTAATTATCTCTTCATTTCCTTTGCTTGTTTCTAAATTACATTTTTTCTTGTGTCCACAACCGGCTATTATTTAGTACGTCAGGTATTTAATATATGTTTGGTGGTAGGAGGTTCGTCCTCCGTCTGGCTCGCGACCACTATCATGTCAAAGACAAATCGCCAAATATCTTATGATGTGTTCCGGTTTGATGGCATGTAAGCCAGGTTGTCCTCTTTCTCACCGATCCTTTCCCCAAAATGTGGTGGTTCCGATAGCGGACTACTACATTGTCCTCCTCTTCCATCTGAATCCTCTAGGTTGGCAACGCATCTGCAACGTCTCTGGTGCTGTAGATGTTCATGGGCGAAGGTAACCACTTACCATCAGGTAGTCCTTCAGCTCGTTTGTCATCCGTTATCCATAAAAAAAATAAAAAAAAATATGCATTTATTACTGATATGGATTTGACATTGTATTTCCCATAACAATTCTCATTTACTAATACTACTATTTAAAATCTTTTAGAAAAGTTCTTTGTAGCTCGACGACCATCAAATAGTACCATTTTGTATTTATATTATCATTTAATCGATTTTAATAGTAAATACGCGATGTTATTTGATTATATTTCTTAAATATCAAATTAAATTACAGATTAAAAAGCTATCTCGTTGGGAAGTCATTGATGTCGTGCGAACATTGTCAACCGAAAAAGCAAAGGCCGGTGAAGAGGGTATGACTAAGTTCTCTCGAGGAAACAGATTTTCTATTGCTGAACATCAAGAAAGGTAATTTTGTTTCTAAATTTTCAATATTTTGCAATTATTAAGTACTAGATACTTAGAATTATATTATGGCCACACATAACATCTTTATAAATCGTAGCTTGTGTGTTATTCTGATATATAAACTATAATACTGTAAAAATGAATCAAGAAACGTTCAGTAGTGTAGTATCTGTCGTGAAATATTAATGGGACTGTCCATCTATACACAAATAAATAAATTTTAAAATGACTAAAAGAAAATTTACTTAATCACTTAAACTTTCCACAATCAAAATTATAGTCACAAGATAACTTGATATACTTTACAGATACAAAGAAGAGTGTCAAAGAATATTTGAACTACAAAACCGTGTGTTGACGAGTACTGAAGTGCTCAGTACGGATGAAGCTGAAAGTTCTGTCAGTGAGGAGTCCGATTTGGAAGAAATGGGAAAAAATCTCGAGAACATGTTAGCTAATAAGAAGACTACGGAACAGGTAAATGCAAGCACTTTTTTTAAGTAATGAAATAGAAATCCCGAAAATTTTACGAATTTCTATATATATTATACTACAATAATTTATATATCGAACTGCAATTTTGTAAATGCTTAAAAATTTTTGGTATGTATCTTAAAAATTTATGTAAAAGAATAAATTTTGAAAGTGTATCTGTTGAGTTGAGTATATTTTTTTTATTGTTGGACTATAGTTAACAATGGAAAGGGAGGAAGCGGAGAGAGCTGAATTAAGAAAAATAATTTTGGGGCAATCTGAAAAGAAACCACAGATTAACAATCAAAATGATAACCAACAATCTTCAAATCAAGGTATAATTTTTATTTAAAATTATAATAAGCTAGGTGTCTACCGTAAACTTTGTTTGCGTAGGCTATAAAATTTCTATACACTAGTTTTCTCCCATTTTCGTGGGAATTTCATTTTCTAATGTTCTAATTAAAATCTTAATGCTCTCTCTCGTACGGAGTGTACAGAAGGAGCGTACATGCCAGACTTCAGCCTGATATAGCCAGTAGTTTCACTTGCACATTTTCTGTCAGTCACTCAGTAATAATGGAAGCGTTTTTTATATAGATATGTAATAGATCAAAAAAGAAAGTGTCGTGGTTATTATTAGTAGCCTAACTTTAAATACATTTTGTTCTAAAAGAACATCGTAACGCCTGTCGTTGCGCAGAGGCACAAGTGTGCGAATGTAAACGCGATTGGCTGTGGGTTCGATTCTCACTCCAGGAAATTGAGTTTTTCATTTCCTGGGTTTGGTAAAAAGGTAGAGCGCGGAGTTGAGTTTCGCCACTCAGCACGCAATGCCTCAATTCGGCGGAAAGTGGGGAACGGAGTTTTTAACACTAGGTTCCCTCTGTCTACCCTGCTATATGTGGAATACAGCGTGAAGCTATTTATGTAAGGACGTCATCAATGTATATTCATTTTCTAAGAATAAAATTACGTTATTGCATACATATTCTACTTAAGGTCGTGTGCTCCGTATTGTACGTACTTTCCGCAACGCATCCGGTCAAAGATACACTCGCGTGGAGCTGGTGAGGAAGTCAGCGGTCATTGAAGCGTATACAAAGATAAGATCCACTAAAGACGAAGCTTTCATACGACAGTTTGCTACTATGGACGAGTCGCAGAAAGAGGAGATGAAGAGAGAGAAAAGAAGAATTCAGGTACAGTATTTTAATTATATTATGTCACAAGAAACAAATAAATTTACGTATGTATAAATATTTTAACATAAGATGACCTGAATTCGTGCCTTTTTGCTAAAATCCTGTTATATTTATATTTTTATAAGAGTGTAATATTTAAAAAAAAATGTAAGAATTGATCAGATATTCCTGTATTTGAAATAAAAAAAACATATTTGGAAAGATTTTGGAATGAAAACTACATTTTTACCTTTATTTTTTAGGAACAATTGCGACGTATCAAGAGAAATCAAGAGAGGGAAAGGTTAGCTGGCAATGTTTCAGTGCCTGGCTCTTCTCTTGGTGACAGTAAGTTGTACCAGGCATTACTTATTTTTTATAGTAAATAGTTATAAACTTGTGAACTTCATATAATTTTAGATTTTGTTATAAATATAATATTAATTTAAATAAAGCAAAACATTCGAAATAGTATCCTAGTACATTTTTCATTACGATTTTATTTTTATAATGTAAATCTGATTTAATATTTTATATATGTAAATGAATAGTGCACTGCTTACCACTGCTTTATACAACTCCAATATCCAAAGGTTGCCTGGAAGAGATCGCTTTAAGCGATAAGGCCGCCTTATTGTACGCTATATTTATACTTCTCTGTTATTTGTTTATTTGTGGGCAATAAAGAATATTTGTATTTGTATTTATTTATTCTTATATCTTTATGGTTTTGGTTTAAAATATCACTTATTTTTTTTTAATAGGTATGAACATGTCGACTATGAGTGAATTGAGCTCACCATCTTCCGGTCTAATTCCTTTGGGCCAGATCAAACAAGAACCTGATCTGCATACTCCTTCAAGACGACGTGCTAAACTAAAGCCAGATTTAAAGTTGAAGGTATTAAATATTGTTATTTTATATTTGTAAGAATATATTTATGACATTCTTCTGCGTTAAATTTTCGCTAAATATTGTCCATGTAATAATTACTAAATTAAGCAAATACTTCATATTGAGCAAATAATGATGTTATAGTTATAGGAGCACGTTGCTAAACACCTTTATTTGACAATATATTTAGTTACTACAAGCTTGTTACACATCACTTATATGCTTAGATCTATCGGTTATTCTAGTCATTTAGGCCATCTCACTTTTTTTAGGCTATTTTTTATCATAATCTACCTAACAATTAACGTTAAATATTAAAGAAATAAATCAAAATTAAAATAACATTTACAATTTCAATATAATGACAATTACAAAACAACAACAATACATTAACAATTACGATTAGTACCCACCATTCATTTCTCCAATCAACACACAAACTCGGGCGGAAAAAGTGGACACTAGGATGACTGTCTATCCTGCTATATAGGATAAAGCATGAAACTGTTCGTTAACAAGTACAAAATTATTAAATACTAGTTTTTATCCACGGCTTCGTTCGCGATGTCAATGGGAAATAATTCCAGCGGCCTAACTACTCCAGTGAAAAAACAAATATCGTCGGTGTGACGTATAAGAAGGACAAACAAATACATTTTCTCATTTAAAATATAGTCACTTTTCTAATTAATTTGGTATTTCAAACCATGTGCATTTTATATCTTGACTGTTTATGAAATAACATCTGTTTTTTAATATTTCTAAGTATATACAATACAAAGTTCCATACATGATAATCGGTTCAGTAGGTTTGGCGTGAAAGCGTAACAAACGAACTTACATTCACTTTTATAACATTAAAAAATTGGTGAGACAATAAAAAATATATTTAGAAAATGATGTCCCGGTAAGCTATGCGTTCTATATCGAGCTGCATCTTATGGGCTTAACATATTTTATACGTTTTATATTTTTTAAGTTTTTCTAATTATGTTTTTCGTTTCTTAAATGTCGGATTAGTACTTTAAAACTTAAGCAATGGTAACATATAATGTAACTAATTGTTTTAGTGCGGTGCTTGCGGTCAAGTAGGCCATATGCGTACAAACAAGGCGTGTCCGCTGTACACGGGCGGCGGCGCCGTGTCGCCTGAGCACGACGAGCCGCCCACAGAGCCCGAGGACCAGGAACTTGGATATGTTGAGGGAACTAAGCTCACTTTACCCTCTAAACTTATTAAGGTACGACTTTTTATAAGTTTAGAAATCCCGTTTACGGTTTGTTTTAATAATGGATACATAAAAGTGAATGTCAAACCTAAAGTAGTGTATGTAATATTTTATTAATAAAGTGGAAAAAACGAAAAGATTAATCTTTTTGTTTTTTCCACTTTTTCCCCATGTACACTATATGTATGCCAATTTTTATAGACGTCCGTTCGCATAGTTTTTATAAAAAGGGATCCAAATGTGGGTTAATTTTTATTGTATGTACGAGTATGTTGGAATTGGTTTAAATTTTACTCATGGGAACATTTTGTTACAGTAATTTTGTGGTTTAGTTAGAAAAATGAGGCCAATTTAAAATTTTGTTCCAAATAAGTTGGAAAAAAAATGGAATATTCATTGATTCCTATTGTTAGAACATATAATGTCTCATATATATATCGGAATGCTCTCCCTATTAATCTGACTTTATTTTTTAAGTAGAATACGCCTTATCAGAAACACTTTAAAACAATATTCGTTTATGGTTCCTATAACTAATTTCGCATGAGTGGCCATACCCAGCAGTCGGCGGAGGAGGTGAGACGGCGCGGCGCGGGGCGGCGGGGCGAGGCGCGCGCGGGCGGCGGGGCGCGGTCGCGACGGCGCGGCGCCAACAGCGAGTCGTGCGACTACCTGGTGCGGCGCCCCGCCGACAGGAGGCGCACCGACCCGCTCGTCACGCTGTCCTCCCTCTTGGAGGCCGTTCTGAACCATATGCGACACCTGCCCGATGTGCAGCCCTTTTTGTTCCCTGTTAATCCTAAGGTATGTATTGATAGGTGATGTACTTGAATTATCATAGTTTATAATATGAATTAATTATACTTTTTTAATATGATGTAAGCTTATGTCTATGTTGTAAGATTAATTATAACTAAAAAAAATTAGACGATTCCTTTTTTTCTGGGTGTATGTATCACTAGAATCTAGATTTTGCCGTGCTACGATTATTTGCGTAAATATTTTTTTTATTTATATATTTAGCGATATACTCTAGCTTTGTCATTGTTTTTTTTTTAGCTTCACACTGTATCACGCATATAACAGGGTAGGCAGAGGGAAACCTGAGAACCTAGTATTCAGACACTCCGTTCTCTTTCAACGATTCCGTTCCCCCCTTTTCGTTTGTTTTGTTAATATTCAAATATTTATCAGTAGGATATAGCCAATACCTTTATTAAATATTCATTAGTCAGTCAATCCTGTACATAAAATATTTGTATACGATTTGTATACTTATAAAATTAATTAATTTATTTATATTGTGCAGCTTGTCGCGGATTACTATCGAATCGTGTCTCGTCCCATGGATCTACAGACTATAAGAGATAACCTAAGGCAGAAGCACTATCAAAGTCGTGAGGAATTCCTCGCTGATGTCAATCAGATTGTAGAAAACTCCAATCTGTATAATGGTAACATTTTTTTTTTATTATAAATATATTTTTTACAATTTTGCTAAAAAAGTATATTTATATTATATTTATATTATATTTATATAAAAGTATATTTATATTATAATATATTTTTTACTTGCGTAGCAAAGTGTTTTACTGTAAATAAGATGTTTTTGGATTTCGATTTTCGGGGTTTTTGGGAAGTATTTATATTTAAATTAGTTTTCTTTCTCTGGTAAAGAATAATGAATCATTGAGTTTTGTTATTCAACACGCAATGTCTCGAAAATGAACAGAATGTAGAAAATGAAATGTCTTAATTCTCTATACCTACTCACCTACATCTATACTTACTATACCTACTTTTTTTTATATACACTGGTATTAATTTTTTTTTAGGACCAACAAGTAGCCTAACTGTGGCAGCTCAGCGCATGATGCAACGTTGTTTTGAGAAACTAGCAGAAAAAGAAGAGCAATTTATGAAATTAGAAAAGCAAATTAATCCATTATTAGATGATAATGATCAGGTTAGTTTTACTTATATATTTATCACTTCGACTAAATGTAATAGTCAGTTCTACCAAGGATTTTTAGGTAATAACCATTAATATTTGCCTTGTCCTATTATATTTATTTTAATCATTTTATGGTAATTAATTCTTTGAATACCACATATGACCTATCTGTACCTAAAATCTTAAAATTATCTCAAATCCCATAGGTTGCGCTATCATTCATCTTTGAGAATCTTCTAACAACTAAGCTGAAAGTAATGCCGGAGGCGTGGCCATTCTTGAAACCTGTAAATAAAAAACAAGTGAAAGATTACTACAACGTTATCAAGAAACCTATCGACATGGAAACTATTGGGAAAAAGATTCAAGGTATGACTGACATTATTAATTCACCTTTTCATCATTATTTTTTTTATCATTTCACCTTTTTAAAGTTTTTCAGTGCGTCTGCAATGTCCTCAAATATTGTTAAGTGTGCTACATGCAACATAGTAGTAAATGAAGTACTTGCATTTGTGTATAATAAAATTGGAGTTATGGACGAGGAGACTCTGACAAGGGTATGTGAAACGGGATTTACCGCAGAAGACATTGGTGAAGCAAAAAAGTTACTTTTTGAGGCAGTGCCATTGGAGAAAATCAAGATGCGCAAAAAGAATGATAAATCTCGCAAGAATATACAGGATATTATTTGTCTGCTAAAACATGCGGATGCGGCTAATCCTGATCTATTGCCAATGTTCGTGGCTAGAGAATTACATAAGTTGCCACCAATAACATTCGACCATCTGGATGCCACTCGCTTGCTTCGGGACATTTTAAAACTACAGGATAACATGTCATCTTTGCGGAGTGATTTCGATGTTATGAAACAAGAATGTTTTCGTGAACAAAATAGTTGTTCACGATCGCCGCAATATGGAGGGAATATTGATATTTACAAAACGAATATTAATACAAAAAGGGGAACTTGTAATTTAAAACGTCACTCTGAATATGATATCGAACCCATGGGGTTAGAAGCTACAAGTTTGTTATGTAAAATGAATATTGAAAATCATAAGGAATTAATTAATAATGACAAATGCGGTGACAACAATAATTTCAACCTATCTCCTTCGCACACACAGTCGCTCAGCGAAGAAGGACAATCTGCCATCTCTGTTATGCAAAAAATGAATAACAGAAGTGAGCACGTGGAGGTCTCTCAAATCACCGCGGTTTCGACGCAAGTGCAGCAAACTGGAAGAGAGGTGAGGCCTACCGCAGTTTCGAAAACAAATAAAATGACTCACAACTGCACCGGTCAGCCGATTACTGATAATGTATCTTTGACGTTGTCGCAGCCGCGTATAGAGAACAACACGCGAACTGTTGCATCGGAGGAATTAAGTAGGTCAAGGTCAGCTGTGACACCTTTGTTATTAAAAACTGTGGAAAGAGCTGAGGAAGGCAAGTGGAACGTAGTTGTAAATAAAAAGAAAACTCGTTATCGTAATCGGTTTGCTAGTAACCAAGGAAAGGCGAATTACGGACCCGAGTCAAAGTTCAAGGCGGCGTCAATAAAAGTACCGATGTATATTTCTAACATCAGTCAGGAAACATCGCCGCAGGACATCATCGAGTATATTGTACGCAAGACTCAAGTGTTAGTGAAATTAGAGAAAATTGTTACTAAAGTGAATAAAGGTTACGATTCTTACATGTTTTATGTGGATAGTTACAAGGTATCGTTATTCCTTAATGATGAAATGTGGCCGGAAGGTATATCTTTCAGGAAGTTCATTGTGTTTAAAAATAAAGACTCTAGTACTAGAAAGACATTAAATTACGATGGTTAATAAAAGTACGTTAGTGTCGTTTAATTGTAAAGGGTTTAAAAGATCTTTAGAATGTGTAAAGAATCTATGTGATTGCGCTGACATCGTAGCCCTACAGGAGACCTGGCTCCTCGATTATGACTTGCCATTGCTGAGTACCGTAAGTAATGACTTTGAATATACATCCAAAACAGCTGTTGATACCACTGTTGGCATTCTTAGGGGGAGACCTTTTGGCGTTGTTGCGTTGTTATGGCGAAAAGGTGTGTTTGACACAGTCTGTGTAATAAAATGTTGTAGTGTTAGGCTTGCTGCTATTAAGGGAACTAAAGGCGAAAAGTCATTTATCATATTTTCTGTATATATGCCCACTGATACTCCTGATAATAATATTGAATTTGTAAACTGTTTAGGTGAAATCGATGCTATAATAGAAAGTAATGATGTAGAAGCTATATACATGTTAGGTGACTTCAACGCGCACCCAGGCCAGCCATTTTGGTTTGAGTTACAGAGATATTGTGCGGATAAAAATTGGTTGTGTGCTGATGCGGAAAAATTAGGAATCTTGTCTAAAACTGTAACATTTATTAGCGATAGCGATGGTAGCATGAGGTGGTTAGACCATTGTATTGTAACGCAGACAGCGTGGAAATCTGTACTTAATGTGAGTGTTGACAGTGATGTACACTGGTCTGACCATTTCCCGCTTATCATAGAGTGTACATTTGATAGCGTGGTCTGTAAAATTACAACTGGAACATCTAAATGTAATAAGATTCTGTGGCGATCTAGGTCTGACGTACAGGTGCGGCGATATCATGACATATGCAATGAGCAGCTTAGGCATATCGATTTTCCGGCAGATTTCTCTTCTTGTGCGGATGGAGTGTGTCGTGATGTCGGTCATATGCGCGCATTGGATGATCTGTATGAGCGAATCGTTAATATTCTTAGCGGTGCTGCTAAGCTGACATATAAGGGCCCGAACACAAATAAACAACCAATTACCGGGTGGAACACATATGTGCGTTCTGCATATGACGATGCGCGTATTAAGTTTAGGACATGGTTGCTCTCTGGAAGGCCGGGATATGGCCAGGCGTGGGATGACATGCGTGAAAGTCGTAAAATTTTTAAAAGTAGACTAAGATGGTGTCAAAAAAATGAAACTCAAATTAAAATGGATATTATTGCTTCGCACAGGTCATCACATAACTTTGCCAAATTTTGGAATGAAACTAACAAGTTGAATATTAGGATAGGTTTACCAGCGAGCATAGAAGGTTGTAGTGAACCTGAGGGGATTGCCAACATGTTTAAAAATCATTTCAAAGTGTCATCGCCCCTCGGACCCGTATCGCGGGTGTTTGATTCTGAGGTT
Organism: Philaethria dido; assembly: GCA_033558755.1. Taxonomy (NCBI): domain Eukaryota; kingdom Metazoa; phylum Arthropoda; class Insecta; order Lepidoptera; family Nymphalidae; genus Philaethria; species Philaethria dido. The sequence goes on along the minus strand of JAKGSA010001759.1, from coordinate 1,112 downwards.
GTTATGACTGAACCTATTAGATTTTCTGCTAAGCAGGTTGCTATAACAGTTAAAAATATGAATAGGGGTAGGGCTCCTGGTCATGATGGGCTCAGCATCGAACACATAAAATATGCAGGTATACATCTTAATAGTGTGTTAGCAATGTTCTACTCCTTGTGCTTAACACACTCTTACCTACCGGCTGATATGATGAAAACAGTGGTAATCCCCTTAGTTAAGAATAAGACAGGAGATATTTCTGATAAGAATAACTACAGACCAATATCTCTAGCTACTATACTTGCTAAGGTATTGGACAGTCTGATAGACCAAAATTTGTCTCAATGCTTAAATATACATGACGCACAATTCGGATTCATGCCTTATCTCTCAACGGAGAGTGCTATTTTGTGTCTAAAGCAGACTGCCCAATACTACACGAGTAGAGGAACACCGGTGTATGCTTGCTTCTTGGACCTTTCTAAAGCCTTCGATCTTGTGGCTTACGACACACTGTGGAAGAAGCTTCGGGAAGCAGGTGTACGGCCTGAAGTGATTTCTTTGTTAAGGTTTTGGTATTTAAACCAAGAAAACTGTGTTAGGTGGGGCGTAACGCCATCGGATGCATATAGGTTGGAGTGCGGAGTGAGGCAGGGGGGTATTACCTCACCTAAGCTGTTCAATTTATATGTGAATGAGCTGATTGTGGGACCCAGCAGCACAAAGGTCGGATGCTGGATAGATGAAGTGTGCGTGAATAATCTCAGTTATGCGGATGACATGGTGTTGCTGGGTCCGACAGCTGGATCAATTAGAACACTGTTACAAATGTGTGAAAATTATGCGGTAAAACATGGCCTTACGTATAATGTAAAGAAAAGTGAGTACATGGTCTTTGGGGTCGGCGGAAGGGTAATGAAGTATGAACCAGTGTTAAAGCTAAACGGGGTACAGTTGAGACGGGTTAAACTCTTTAAATATCTGGGTCATTACATTTCCGCGGATCTCAGAGACAACGCAGACATTGAGCGTGAACGAAGGTCACTTGCTGCCAGATGTAACATGCTTGCCCACAGGTTTGCGCGCTGCAGCAACGAGGCTAAAATAACATTGTTTAAGTCCTACTGTCA
>JAKGSA010001758.1:0-39054 GCA_033558755.1 Philaethria dido | reverse complement strand
TTTTAATTTAGCTAGATGATTTGAGATTTAGACCACGTACAGGTAAACGTATGTTTCGTTCGTACGCTACGGTTACGTGCTACGTCGTAGTACTTCAATATATCGTAGGGTTGTGCAATTGCGTTTATTAAAAATGGTAATTTAAATAAACAGAAGTGCATAGCCACAATTGTACAACAACGTTATTACGAAATTATCTTTTTACGAAAATTGAATCGATGAGTGCAGAAACAATATAAGTCAGGATTTTCAAATTTTGAAAGGAAAAAGGAGGGAGAAAAACAACACTTATCTTGCCTTTCTAAGTTATTTTAAATCGATTACGAATTTTTGCATTCTTTGTGACTTACGTTGTTTCTGCATTCACCGATTCAATTGTGCAATATATTAAGATAATATTTAAAATATTATCAATATACCATAAGTATTATTAATATACGGTGTGTCGAGATTAACAGGTATTTTTTTGGCTAAAGCCCCTGAAAGTTATTGATGCTTTTAATATTTTTTTTTTAGTTTTACGCTGTATGCTTCACCACATATAGGGGAGTAGACAGAGGAAACCTGACAACCTAATGACAATGCATCCCCCACTTTCCAACGAATTGAGCCATTGCGTGCTGAGTGTCGGAACTCAACGCCGCGCTTTGCTTTGCTTTGTTTTCTCTTAGAACAAGTTTTAATGATAAAAGGTGGAAAATAAGTAGACCACAACTTAATGGTAAGTGACTTTCGCTCATAAAAATCTAAATATAATATAATCAAATTATGGTATCTTATCGCCTCTAAATTTTAATCTTCTAATTTATTAATAAATTCTGAGGTCTAAGAAAATGAAAATGTTACCTCACATTAGTATGTAAGTGACATCCCTAATCACGGTAAACAGGATTGCCAGGATTTCGTGGTTTTAGCTACGAGTGGTGTTTTCTTAAAGTATTAGGTAACGTGCTTAAAAATGAAAGCTCCTTTATGTATTGAAAGTTTGCAATATAAATTATTACTTTAAATTTTATAAGACGATGGTCTTTTGATTTGAAAATAATAACAAAATATTGTTTTTTCATATTGGTTATATTATAGTGTTTACATATGATGATGGTGTCATTTCTATACATACATAAATTTATATAATTACTAGCTGACCCGGCGAACTTTGTTCCGCCTTAATGGCAATAAATAAGCAGATTGTGTTTTTTTTTTGGAAAAAATATAAAAAAAAATTAAATAACTACATTAATCATTCATTATTATTTCTGTATTTTATTTTTACATAGGTTGCTCTTCACTTAAGTACCTTGTGATACACGACATTTTTTGTTTTATTATCAGGCGCAAAAACAAACAACGCAGATGGTCTTCCGACCCGTGAACATGCCACGTATAATTGACCATGTGAAAAACATAAATGTTCTAGATTTAAACCACAAACTTTTAAGGATTGGCCTTGTGATTTGTTGATGGTCATGGCAAATGCAAGACGTATCGGAAATTGAAGTCTTTTAAATTCAAACGGCATATCGGTTGGGATCATCGGGATCCTCGGAATGAGAACTTCCTCACCTTTGAATTTTCCTATCATTATCGTAGCGTAAATTACATTGTTCATCAATTTACTAACCACCAAACGCGGACCGTTGCACAGTTTTGGTTGGTTTATGTTTCGAAGCATGATTACTACGGAGCCAACCTTTAGGCGTAAATTGTGCGGTGGTAAGCCAGGCACGTCCAAAGAGTTTAAAAATTCAATTGGATAGTTGGTGGCTTCATCTTCATTTGTGACGCAGTCAATAGATTTGAATGAATGCATTGTTCCAATGATCTTATTTTGAATTATGTAGTTCAGGTCATCTACATCTTTATTCTTAGCCGCTAAAATTGCTCGCTCACTCAACCATTCATTATTTTTGTAGTTAGAAATAATATTTGGAAATACATTGTTGATAAGTTCGTCTTTTGATGAGACAAAATTACAAAAATTATTTGGAAATGATATTAATCCGCTCAATTCATCGACAGGTACTTGACCATTACCGATAGTCAGCAATTGCTCCGAGAAATCTTCAGCAGATGTATCATTAAGCAATGTAACTCTCATGTTTGTTGTCAGGTGCAGTTTCTTCACATTGCGCCATAGATTTGACAATTTGAGGCAAGCGTTTATTTCATCGGCAGCCGTAGATCTTGGAATTACTGGCAGTATTTGGCGGAAATCGCCAGACAGTAAAATCATTGCTCCTCCAAAACATCTCGAGTCATTGCGTAAATCTTTTAATGTTCGGTTAAGTGCTTCTAATGCACGTTTATGCGCCATTGTGCATTCGTCCCAGATGATGATTTTCGATGCCGCTAAAACTTTGGCCATTGCTGAGTGTTTTGCAATATTACACGTTGGTTCTTCAATAGTTTGAAGATTTAACGGTAATTTGAATGCTGAATGAGCCGTACGGCATCCTTCTAACAATGTGGCTGCTATTCCAGAAGAAGCAACTGCAACCGCTATGTTGGATCTCGCCCGAACAGTTGCTAAAACTAATGACATAAGGAATGTCTTGCCAGTTCCACCAGGGGCATCTAGGAAATATAAACCACCATTTTCATCAGCGATTGCCTTCATTAAAGTATCATAAACTTCCTTTTGTTGGTAATTCAACAGGGGTACATTCCTTTGAACTACTAAATCTAATTCCTTGTGATCATATTCACGTTCCCGTTCCAATTCTCGATTAAATGCGTCATTCATTTCACGATTTGGCGCTGGCATTCCTAACCTGATTAATAAATTACCGCACATGAGGTAACACATATCTTCGATCAAGAGTAAAGCACGATTATGTATCTCTTCATTCATCTCAATATCGTGATTTCTGGAACTGACACGACTTTGATGTAAAATATCTTCTGACATACTATCCTTGTATTTGTGCCACAGGTTACATGGGTTTGATGGAAAACATGTCGAAATTATGATAGCGAATAATGTGCGTATCTGACTTGGAGATGCAGAGATAATGGCTTCAGCGATTGTCGTATCCCAATGGGTATCGTTTTCTAATAAGTTCAATTCTTCACATGCAGCACGATACGTTGGGAATATTACACCATTAACAGTTCGTAGTGTCTCAAATGAAGTTGGCCCACGCACATTTACCAGCAACAACCGCAAATAGAAACATTCATCATTCTTTGGATGAACTGTATACATACGACCAAGAGCATCAGTAGAACGCACATCTGGATACCCAGGAACCGCATCACCTTGCTTCCGTCTTTGAAAATTCTTGGATGAAGCATTCCAAGTATAATAACGTGGCATCTCCGAGTAAAGCAAAGTTCGTGCAAACTGATCGCTTTGGCAGATTGCAAAAAAACTGGTCAATGTAGTTGCTGGAGGTGTTTCAGCACGTTGCGTAGCATTCGAAGCCGTGAAATATACTCGTTGACCATTCTCCAGATGCACCGCCAAATGTATAACAGTAGGATGACGTTCGTGAATTGGAAATGCGAATATACGCCAAATCGCTTCATTACAGTTCACATAACGACCAACTTGATAGCGTGAAATTTCATCGTTGGTATTTGAGGATTGCAATCCAAAAACCGCCATATCACTGCCTTTCGTGACATATTTGCAAATATATTTTATGGATTTAACTGAATTGCAGTATTCAACGTTGCAATGTGTCTTGAACGTTTTAGAAATAAGTGGCGAATATGGAACAATCCAACTGTTGTCGACAACGAAATCCATTCTCTTCATTTTCGTTGTGACAGTTCGACCGTTGTCATCTGGTGATCGACGCCGATACAGCGGATACCCATCGTTGCCAGTGACAGTCTCCGCCGTTAATTTCCGTGGATATCGTTTAGAGCACTTTCCATCGACCATGCAAGGTGATTGGGGATTGATGGCACCACACGGTCCATGAATCATATTAGTAGTAACAACATCATGTAGGTCTGGATCGACTTCATGATCAGGAATCTCGGCACATATGATATCATCTATTTGGTCAGGCTGAATTCTTTCCACTAACCAAATAAGAATGTGCGCGTGCGGTAGGCCTCGCTTTTGCCATTCGATTGAATATATCCAGCATCGAGTATCTCCAAAGACGCGTTGTTTAACAATAAAGTTCATCAGGGACCGAATTTTTTGCCTGAATATACGTGCTGTGATGTCGTGTCTATCATTTGATGTTTGTCCGGGAAGCAGCAATTGAGTAATTTCTATCCATTTTGGATTACAGGTAAAAGTAATAAAGAGATCTGGCCGGCCGTAGTGACGAACATATGTCATTGCATCTTGTGCATATTCATGCATATGACGTGGGCTACCAATGTACGTCGCCGGCAGAATAGTTAATCGACCAATATTAGCTGCATTTCCTTCAGTACTAACTGCATCACGTAAATGGATGTACTCCTCAGAACGCAGTTTGGCTTGATTCAACCTAATAAATGTTAAACGTTCCGTTTCTATTTTTACATACATGTCAACGCAATACTGCTGAAACAATCGACGAAACCGCAGCAAATAGTTGTCAGCATTTTGACGAATCATCAAACGATATGCATAATAATTCATTGAGCTAACTTTCTTTGTAGTTTCTTCACCTGAAATTAAAAATTTGATAATTATCCATTTCAAAGACACATAATACAGACATTAACCATTATTAAGATACTGATACTTTACCATTCAATGGATTTATCATTTTAATATTAAAATAATATCCATCTTCTCCTTGCCAAAACATCAGTGGGTATTGCAATGCGTCATATGATCGATGAGTTTCAGATATTTGTTGCAGTTGCCCAGTATCGCGACGTGTAAGCACAATATCGCGTTTTTCCAATTGTTCACCAACAATCAGGATGGCAACTTCGTCTACAGTTGGAGCATTAAATGTGCGTTCGTGTGTTCCAGATGGTCGTTTATCTGCTTTGATGACAACTTTATAGTCATCATTTGGCATTTGCTCTAAAGCACTCTTAAACAACCTGACCAACGCATGATGTTCATGAAGCAGACACTGCAAGTCTTGAATAATTGCTCGCTTCATTCCTGCATTGATCCCTAGGCGTCGATCAAGTTGTTCTTCCATGTTGCCCATGAAATATATTTGTAAAAATTTATTCTGTGTATCTTCGAAAGGTAGTAATGATCCAATTCGATGGTGAATCTGTCCTTGTATCTGGGTTATAAACACTTTTTCTGTGGGAGAGTAGAGTTCAGTATTAGCAAATATAATACATACCAATAGATAAAGTAAGTTATTCTTTAACTACATTCTATGTAAGTACAAAAATAAATACCTTAAATGTCGGATTAAATCCTCCTTCTTCGATAATGTCTGCCCCAAATGACGTCATTTGGAAACAACTATTGTATTTTCGAGTATTTGCAAGAAAGTGGCGTGATTCTCGTGTTTCGCCACAAAGCAATGAATACAATGGCTCATGTGGCGGAGTCAACACTGGCAATTTCACTTTACCATTAAGGCAGCATAATCCAGGCGTTTCTCCGGAAAACTTTAATGCACCACAATACTCGCAAACAACGTCCATTTGCCCAATGCAAACGCTAGGATGCAAGCTGTAATCATTGCTGCAATCGTATCGAAACGCTGCTCGATTCAAATCAGCTAAATATCTTGTTCTGCGTCGCAAATTATCTATTTGTTGCCTTCTGTTGTTCGCTCGACGATTCTGCATTGCCAACCGAGCTGTTTCACGGGCTGCTTCACTTTGCTCTCGTGATTGAGAAGCACGAAGTCGAGCCATACTATCGCGGCGCTGTTCACGTGCAATTTCTTGTTCTTCTTCAGTCCTTTCATTTGCAGTATTTTGTATTCTTCTTGCATTACGGCTTTGTCGGGAAAGATTCGATCGTCTTGGTCGCGGCATTATTAATTAACATTCACTTCACTTCAATCCACTTGTTAATTATTTATTTAATAGAAATAGTTTTAATATTGATTTCTTACAAATATCAAATTGTCATCCATACGTCAATACATAGCTGTCATTTTACGTCTATTACATAGCTGTCATTTGCGTTTTGTTATTCCAAGTCTGATTCTTTTTTGTTATACCACGTTTTATAGTGACTGACGTTTCATGTCAAGTCACACGGGATCGCTGTCGAACGGGATAAAAAGTATCCTATGTCCATCTCCTGGCTCTAAGCTACCTCCCTACCAATTTTCAGCCGAATCTGTTCTGCCGTTCTTGAGTTATAAGTGGTGTAACTAACACGACTTTCTTTTATATATATAGATAATAAAAAATACAAAGAAGAACAATAGTTCATAAACAGGCTAAGTATATCTCGTGCCACAAAACTTTTTAATCGAAAGTCCTATGACCTCATTTAAAGCTCAAGTCACCATCAGGGCAATGTGATGAAATATAAAACGTAGATTATATTATATAAAAATCGTAGAATATCAGAAAAATATAGTGTTAGCCATCTAACAATAACATGTGACACCTCTACACTATATACTCGGCCAGTAAGCTGCGTAATATTCTCTAAAGTTACGCATTGACTTCTGACACTCAGTGAATTCAAATACCTGGCTTTTTTATATGTAGTGAACTCATAATAAAATATATCATAGGGCTCCAAACAAAGGCGACAAAGTCCATCTTTTACAAACAAATGTTGCAGTATCCATAATTTTTTTTAAGATTCCAAGCAACTCTTCAGCATGTGGCTTAGGGATTAAAAATAAAAAAATTTCAAAATGAACTATACTCTGAAACTTCATACTTTAACGAAACATGAGTACATATTGACACATGACGTGCGGCAGAGGCACAAGTGTGCGACTGTAAAAGCAAGGACAGGTTGTAAATAGGGTCCGTTTCACCCAGGAAATGTAACAGCTTAGTTTTTTTCATTGCCTGAGTTTGGTAACAAGGCAAAACGCAGAAGTGCACCTCACCACTAGCACGCAATGCTCACTCCGACGGAAAATGAGGAACGGAGTGTGTTAAACACAGGTTCTCAAGTTCCTGCCTCGCTTATGCCGAATACAAGGGTGAAGCCAAAAAAGGGCAGCTTGTCAAGCAAAAAGGAAGTAAATATAGTAGCTATTTTCTCCTGCATCGTTACCCCTTTTATACGCATTACTGGACTTTGCCACCTTTATTATTACACTCTGATATATAATATTAAAAATAATAAGAATATGAAGAAGTTCGCATTTAAATAAAACTTCTCAAGATATCTTTTGGAATATTCAGGAAATTTAAAAGTAACAAATATTTTTATATATAAATTAAGCTTAACTCAAGATTGACATAAACAAGAAAATATTCATATATTTTATATTTACGTCACACCAAGGATCTTGTCTCTGTGGTGGTTCAAATGACTCGACTCCAAGCCCTATATATTTCATAACGCCTTTCATCTGCGTCATGAAAGTCAATTTCTAAGAAAATTATTATATATTCATTATTAAGAGTTCTTTTTTATGTTTATCATATTTTCTAAAACTGATGCTTGAAAAGAGATTAAGTTCAAACAACGTTTAACTAGAAAATTCATAGTTCTTTGAAAATTTCAGTAGAAATTATTATCGTAAAATCACCAAATATATAATTGTCTAAGTATATGGTAACTTGTATATTTTTTTTCATTTTGAAGACGATAAGCAAAGGTTTCATATTGATTTCTACAAGTTAATTCATCGTCCTGCTTAGTTTCAAGCATTAGTATTTACTCCTTTGTAGGTAGGTAACAATTGGAGAAGGAAATGAGTCCGACTTTGTCGTAAACAAAGTAAAAATAAAAAATAATAATTACTTTAAGTTAATCGACTAAACTAAATAGATATAACATATCTTAAAAAAATACTAAAGTAACACATTAATATGTTAAACTTTTAAAATCAATTAACAAAAATATTTTGTTACATTTATCGATTCTTCGCATTTTATGAGAAAGGAGGCCTTAGTGATACATAACTTCGATTTCCTCTCTTAACCTTATCTTAAGGATATTAAATTCTGGATGGTTGACAAATAAGTAAAAATCGATAATACATTTTAATGCTTAAAAGACAATTCACGCTTCATAGCTGGGTAGTCAGAAAGAAACTTATGTCAAGACACCTGCTCACCGCTTTCACCCGAATTCGAGCCACAGGTGTTAAGTGGCGGAACTCAACGCCGCGATTTATCAAAAAGATTAATCAAATAATTATTAATTAATCAAGTTAAGCCTTTATCGTTTTTATAGTAAGATAATGGTAATTTATTACATGTCTACGGTTACATACTACGTAAACCTTAATGCCGACAAAAGAGGCCCAAGGGCCCATTTTATTTGTAAACACTATGAATCTTGAACAAAACATAGTAAATTAGTTTCATCTAACGTAATGTATGGTAAGATCTCAGTAAACATATTTTTCATTTTGATTTATTTAACTTTCAATTGAAGATTTTGAGACAACAAAAGGTTGAGTACACATTTTGCGTTGAATAAAAAAAAATGTTGTTTGGTGAAATTATTGAGATGTAAGATAAAACAATGAAGGATTTTAGGATTTGTAGTGAAAATAACAACTTCTCAAAGGGGAGGATAAAGATTATCATTTTAAAACTTATAATAATAATATGTCAACCTGTGGAAGTGGATGAGTATGTTACATACGCATGTAACGTACCATCCACTTCCACAGTGGTTGATTGAAGAGTAGGCCTTTCAGAGATAAGCAAGATAATAAGGGATATTATCTTACTTATCTCTGAAAGAGATCTCTTCTCTCTTCTCTTCTCTCTTCCTTCTTAAACTAAAAATGTGTATTTACTTTTCTAATGCATTTTTAAGTGTAATAGCATTATATATATATATATATATATATATATATATATATATATATATATATATATATATATAGTATATATATATATATATATATATATATAAAATGTTCCAAAAAAAAAAAAAAAAAAAAAAAAAACTATGACGCTGTCTAGGTAGATGTGAATTATGAAATGATATTTTTCAAATATTTTTTTATCTTCAGTCTCTAGGGCTTCTCTTCTTGTCTTACAAGGCCAGCACTACATTTCTCGTTAGGCGACAAATGTAAAACGACTAATGTATCACTAAGTTCACTCTACCCTCTTCACAAAATTTCGTGAGAATTAGATTATCAATGTAACAAAAATATCAGACATATGTATATCAGACAAGAAATTACGAAACTAATAATATTAATTAAGATGTACAATATGAATAAATAGTCACTTCCTAAAGTTGTTTATTGAAACAATGCCTATTTACCTGTTTATTTATTTAAGAAAAGAAAATAACTCTATATAACATACTTTAAACTTATATCTAGCAGTAGTTATTACAACAAGACTGAAAATTTCAACTCTTAATACAAATATATTTAAAACAGATTTAATGATTGTAATAATAAAATTCAATGATAAATTCTCAAGAACTTCGTCAACAATATCTGAGTATGAAATGAAAAGATCGTATTGACTTACCGTCTATCAATTTGTCCTTTTAGCTCTTCTGATATTTGGCTTCGTTTTGAGTCCACGTTTCAAGTTATTTCAACTTTAATTAGACCGCTGAGGATTTAATTCAAATGCCAGTTGCTTTAATATTTTCTAAAGGACTTACTCGTATATTTTTAGGTAAATAATTAATGAAGGCATACCGTAAATGATTTATGACAGTTCATTAACTAGTTAACTACATAATGGCATTACGACGGTGAAAAATGGTATACAATAATTGGCAATGTCAAGATTATTGATATGTAATATTAAAAGAAACTACAGAACAATTTTAATATACAACGCTTAGTAAATAAAAATATCTACTTATTGAAAGTAGATAAGAAACGAAAAGATTTGAAACATTATAGATATAATGGTAAGTAAAATTTTACAATACGTGTAGATTCTCGCAGGATTTCGACTTGGATATGTCATTTATGCAGATCTTCTGAAGTAGTTCTCGAGCGATGCTGAGAGAAATGTGAGTGCGCGAGCTCGCGAGCTTTGACGGCTTGGAATCCTGTTTAAATATAATATTACCAAGTTGAATATAACTTACTTTATGGTGTTGAGTATTCAAGTATTTCTACGGTGCTTTATTTTAGACGTCTTATGCAATTTGCATATTAATTCATTTTTTTTAGCTTCACGCTGTATCCCGCATATAGCAGGGTAGGCCGAGGCAACGTGAGAACCTAGTGTTAAGACACTCCGTTCCCCACTTTCCGCCAAATTGAGGCATTGCGTGCTGAGTGGCGGAACTCAACGCCGCGCTTTGCTTTGTCGCCAAACCCAGGAAATGAAAATACTAAATTTTCAACATTTCCTGTTTCCGTTTACAGTCGCACGATAGTGTCTCTGCGCCACGACAGGCGTTAACAATCTTAATTCATGTGTAGGAATATTTTTTTAAAATTAATATCTCCATTCATTTCTATTAATAAATATATTTTAAATGAAATGGGGCCAGATTTCCTCAATATTTGGATTCACTTTTTTTCTTTTACAAATATAAAAAATATATATTTTCGTTAAACTTGACATAAAATTTTCTATTTCCTTTCAAATATCAGAAGGCATACAATTTCAATCGCCAAAATAACCTCCAAATTTATAGAAAGGAACGTTTCAAACAAGGCTTCGGGCTTTTGACGCAATCTCTTTGGTGAATTTTAATCAAGTTTTGAGTTAGATCTAATTAATCGGAAGAATGGAACAGCTATTTTGGTTCCTTGTATTTATTTATTCGAAAAGATTTTGAACTTTAGTTGAATAATATTGGAAAAGTCGTTAAATATTCATACATTCATTTAGACGATTATTTTACAATTTTACAATTATAATTAATCTTTAATTATAGAACTTACTGCTGTCGCTTCAAATTAAAAAAAAAACATCAATGCACTAGTTTATTTACCAGTTTAATGTTATTTCTTAATCTAATTTATTTATATTTTTTAATAGCTGGTCTAAGAATCTAGAATTATCTGCAGTCTGTCCGTTGTAGCTTTCAGTGAGTATAAATTGAAAAATAAACGTATTTGTTAGTGCCTCAAACATTGCCATATGCAAGAGAAACATTTTGAAGACTTTTTAAAATTAAAAATAATCTATAACCGAATTATGTAAATATAAAACACTGGGAAATTACCTGTTTTCCACTTTTCCTCGCTTGCTTCTTATCCCGATTTTCCTTCAATCTTATCTGTTTTAGAATCCCTACTAAAAGTTCGTCCACGTTGTGCTGAATGCCCGATGAAGTTTCTATAAATTTGCTATCTTTTGAAGTGGCGAGAGCTTTACCCTCTGCAAAAAATATTATCTATGTATATATTGTAGTTAATATGACTCAATAAGAACCTAATTACTCTAAAAAGAGAAGGTCAAGTTTAAATATAATTCGTATATGAACCTACGAGTAGTTGTTCATGCTTTACGCTTTTACCTGTAAAAGCACGATACTCAGGCCGAACAAGTATATCCCATCATCTCCATTTTCCACCTGAATTTAAGACATTGCCTTTTGAGTAGAATTCAGTGCCACGTTTGTCTTACCAAAGCGAGAAAATGAAAATAATTTAAAAATATCATTCACTCGAGTGGGGTTCGAACCCACAACCATACTGTTTACACTCAGACGCACTCCCACTACGCCATGATTTTAGTTCTAGTTATTTGTTATAGAAATTCTATGTACGGTACTAGGATAGCTTAATCGAATTCTTTGTTGAATAACAAAAACCTTCCCACAAAGGATTTTAAAAGTAACGAGAAATTGTAAGAATTTTTATTAAAGTACCGCGATGAAAAATAGTAACTGGTATTCATAGTTTTAGCACTGTCATCATTACATTTCTAAGGCGGCTTTAATAGTTTTTTTTTAAATTTCGATAGGATATAGCGAGAAGAGTTTGAACAATGGAGGGGAAAAGGGCCCCTTAAAACTACCCTTGGTTTGCAAGTCCCAGGTACTTGAGGTGCTTTGAGCTCCTTACTCTACAACACGATGGGCATGAATAAATGAAAATGAATAGCTTCTCAATTAAAAAGACAGGAGTTCCAATTTTGTTATATTTCCATTTTTTATGCTAATACTGCACTACTTAGAATTCATACATATAAGTCTATATGTATGAATGTCTGTATAAATGTCGAATGCCTATAGACTTAGAACTTACTTAATGGGCTTCTTTGACAATTACCAATACTAACCGTTAGTAGAAACCTGTCTGGCTCTCGCTAAGTCAGCCTTGTTGCCAACGAGAACAACAGTTCTGTCCACAGTAAACTGCTCCCTTGCCAAATAGGAGAGAAGTTCTCCTGCCCTTATAAAAGAACTCTTGGCGACGACTGAGTAGACCACGACGCAGGCGTGCGGCTCGTATGTTGATAGACAGTTTTCAACCTTAAAAAAATATTACTTAAGTATTCATCATCATTATTTACACGTGAAGAAAAAAACTTGTTACGAAATTTGGCAAAGTTTTAAAAAAAAAAGTTTATGAACGAATATAAAAAGCCAACATTTTTTATAATTATTATTTAAAAATAAAGTAAATTAACGGAAAAAAAACACGCATATGCCATCCTAACGCAGGTAGACAACATCTGTAGCGCAAGCGCGAAAACTTGCGACAAAGTATTCGTGTCGTATCGTAAGCATTTTGTATGGGAAAACTTTAGTCCATCTTACTTACGGTAGGGGCGCTTTGCAATTAAATAATTATGAAGAAAAAGAATCTAGAGTTCATTTGTAACATGTACTTTTTGTTAAAATAAACTATTATTATTATATTATTATAATTAATTCCCATACAAATTCTTTCGATAACGATACGAACACTTTGTCGCAAGTTTTTGTGCTTGCCCTACTGGTAGGAAATAATCGATTAATTTAAATTCGAATTTCAATCGGAGAAATGATGATATTTAAATTATATTCATTTCTCTGCTTGTTGTGATAAGGCAAAGTAAAGCGCTGAATCTGTCACTTAGTACGCAATATATAATGGAAAATGAAGTGTGTGAGATTTAAAAAACATATTAAAACATATAAAAAATATGGATATGATTGTATAAACAAGTAAATAGGCTTAAAAGAATATCCATCATAAACCGATTGAACAAGAGTTTGTTGTAGTATTGTTTTAGACGTTCAATGCCTCCGAGCAGACGCTTGTTAGACGACGATAAATAATTTACGATTGTGGATAAAAGGCTCTCAACATTGTATCGTTTTTGGTTTATCGTATTATTTCAAGAGGGAGGGAAATTTATTTATTTATATCCATCAGTGATTGTCTTTTATTAAAAACTAGCTTTCCGCCCGCGGCTTCGCCCGCGTGAAATTCGATTATATCGCGCGATATGATAAGGAGTATCCTATAGTCTTTCCCAAGGTCTAGACTATTTGTCAAAATTGGTTAAGTGGTTTATGTGGTAAAGTTGTAAACAGTTAAACAATCTTACATGATTTTATGTTTGACAATAAGGAACTTCCATACAAACTTTCATCCCCTATACCCCCTCAACCCTAAAATCAATCAACCCCCTCTATCGTTTTTTTCGCGATAAAAAGTATCCTATGTCCTTTCCCATGTTCAGTGCTATCTTCATACCGAATTTCATCAAAATCGGTTCAGTTGTTTAGGCGTGAAAGCGTAACAGACAGACAGAGTTACTTTCGCATTTATAATATTAGTAAGGATGTATTAAATAGTAAGTAATAAAGAAGAAGTCAAAATTTGAACTCCTATCGTGGCGCACAAGCGTGCGACTGTAAACACGACAGGTTGTGGGTTCGATCCCCACTCCAGGAAATGGATTTTTTTATTTCTTGGTTACTAGTGGCCCTAGTGTTAAGACACTCCGTTCCCCACTTTCCGCTGAATTGAAGCATTGCGTGCTGAGTGGCGGAACTCAACACCGCACTTTGCCTTCTTACCAGAGCGAGGAAATGAAAATACTACATATTATTTAATATTTTCATTACCTGAAGTGGGAATCGAACTCACAACCTGTCGCGTTTACAGTTACATGTTCGTGTCTCTGCGTCACGACAGGCCTCTATTTTTAGTTATTATCATAGAAATAACTATGTATATTATATACTCACCGACATTTCTGTGCTAGGATGGTCAATGAATATAAGCTCCGATTCTTCACCGTCTAACAGTACTGACACTGATTTTTCACCAAACTCATCATCTGAAACAAATGTCATTAATTTATCCATATAATTATTATATGCTCTAAAATACTATTTTATTATCTACGTAATTTTTATATAAATATTGAATCAAAATAAAAAAAAGACATATTTTTTTTTAAATTATTTTCTATTTTTGACGCATTGAAATCACTTTTAAAGGCCGAATAGGATTAAAAGGAATGAAATAATGAGTATATTTGAAAATCATAAGACTAAATTTCAAGACACATTTTTACAACTTAATCTTATAGAAATATTTTTAAATTTTATTAATTCATTAAAACTTATAAACTTAGAAACCGACAACTCTACAGATAATGATAACGTGTAACCCAATACACGCAAAGTTCAAGTCTATTCAGCTACGGTATATGAATTTAATTCATAATAATTTCTATCTCATGCACTATATTTAGTATCGGAACTATACTAGGAATACAGGTATTTATAGACTATATTAATAATAATATGTAATAACTTGGTCCATCCAAACTCCATTCCATAGCCCTATGATATTTCCATATGTTCCATAGCTCCTACGCATTGACCGGTGACCATCTCTGAGCAATTGGCTATGGTTACTCAGAGATGGATCCCGGTCAATGCGTCAGATTAAAAAATATTGTTGTCTCAAAGGGGCCTCTACGTGTTGGACCTGTGTCCCCACGCAAGCCTTCCAAAGGACCGGGTTCCTTTGAACCCGAGAACCTGTATCGAGATACATAATAATAATATTATGAAAGTAACCTTACTAAGTTTATTTGTGTCTGATTAATATGCATGCATGCATGATATTATTGCATAACTCATCTTAAAATAAATATTAAAATAATTATATTAAAATATTTATCCTTTACTTAAGTAATAATAAATACTGAATAGTATTTTAAATAAGATATAAATAAAAATAAGCTAAAATCAACTAACTAAAATTTTTCTAGGAATTATATGGAAAATGTTATTAAAAATTTTGAAATTATATTATATGAAAAACCATTAAAAAACAGGCAAAAACGTTTGTAGATTTTGACGGCATTTAAAGCATCTCATTTATATTTTTAACTGGATTCAAAAAAAAAAGGTGAAGGTTCTCAATTCGACTATATTTTTCTTACGTGTATTACTGCATAGTTTGACTCTGGGTGAACCAATTTCGATGGTACTTTTTTATATGATAGCTAGTGCTTCTGTTGTGGTCTTTTTAGATTGGATTTAAAAATTATCCTATTGAAAAGATTGTATAAGATAAATTTGAAAATTAAAAGAATGCATTTGCAAACTATGAAATTGAGGATCAAAACCTATAATTATAGATTCATATATAAATAATATATATGCTTATATTTTAATAAAATTGAATTTATTATGACAGAGTGTTTTTGACACTAGGTTCTCTCTGCTACCCTGCTACGTTCCTGCATAAAGCGTGAAACTACTGAAGCTGAATTCATTATGATACGGTAATGTCACAGTTGAGAGAGGGTTCGAATCCCTCTAGAGGGAACACTTATAAATCACATTTTTATTACTATGACTAGACATTAGAATTTAACGGAGATATTGCGTTGGGTTACGCAATATCTCCGTTCATACAGTAAGCGATGCACGGAATTATCTTTGGTTAGATACTTTTTTCTTCGAAATACACGGAACAAATAAATGAAGATAAAAAATAGTAACTTTATGTATATATATTCAAAATGTTTTTATAAAATAAATTAAACGTGAAGAAATTCATTTACCATAGGTTGAATATAATATTGAACGAACGTAAATGGATCGAGAGCGAGACGATAATTGACAGTACACGCGCTTGTTTACACGTGTACAGACTGACTAAATATTATGTTTCAGTGATGCAGTTTACTTAATACAAGGAAATATATGAATATTAGATTACTATTAAAATAAGATTTAATAGTAAAGGTTACATTTTGAAACTTTTTTTTTTTTTTTTGTTCTACTTCATTTGCAAGATATTTTTTTTGTTGTGCGATTTTGCGATGTCAGAAAAACATGCGACCCAGCCAGGATACGAACCATAGGATGTTATTGAAGAATTTTTACTTGACATAATTTAAAGTAAGCTGCCAAATGCAAAGCTGACGTTTTTCGATGTGGTTTTTTTTTACGTTACTTACCCGTAAAATACTATAGAGGGTTTATAAAGTTATATGATTAATATAAATTTCAAATGCTTCCGCGGAATTCGGCGGAAAGTGGGGAACGGAGTGTCTTAACACTAGGTTCCCTCTGCCTACCCTGCTATATGCGGGATACAGCGTAACGCTATGTATGTAATATAAATTTTATTAGAATTCGATTTGATGCGATCTTTGATAAAGTACAAAATGTTGAATACTAACACGTAATGGTTCGAATTAGGTTGAAAAGTGGAGAACGGAATGTCTCTGAAGAATGAAAGTCTTGAGCTGAAGGAAGCTGGAAAAAGTAAAGGTAATAAATATAAACTGGCAATTCATAAGGATTTGTGGAAAGATTGCCTAGGTATGATTGCTCAATATATTCTGTATTATTATTTCCTAAAATGCAGGACATTAGAAACAAATAATAATATTAAAATAATCACAATTTATTATTATAGCTCCATAAGAACGTTTTTTTTATCGATGGCAACGAGCAGAAGGACCACCTGATGGTAAGTGGTTACCTACGGCCATGGACATTTACAATACTAGAGGTGTTGTAAATGCGTTGCCGACCTAGAAGATACAGTTGGAAGGGGAGGACAATGTAATAGTCCACTATCGGAACCCCGACATTCTGGAGAAAGGATGGATGGGAAAGGGGAAAAAACTTGGCCATCGAACCGGAACTCATCATTAGATATTTGGCGGGTCATCTTTGACATGATAGTGGTCGCGAGCCAGTCGATGGACGAACCTTCTACCACCTAACTATTGGGATACCCGCCTCTTACATGATGCTACCTAGCGGCGGAGGGGAATCGTATTCTAACCCCGTCCCCTCACAGGCACACACTTTATAACATCGTCGATTAACGTTACTATATTTTTATTTCACCAAGCGGCTACCATCGAAGAAAGTTCTACCAACAAAAACCAGCTATTATACAGGGTGTCCCAAAATTAACGCAAGATTTGAATTAAATAGAAAATGCCATTTTAGTCTTTTAATAGCGAATGAATAATGAATATAATAGCAAATGGCGGCAAAGTCAAATCTTGCGTTAATTTTGGGACACCCTTTATTAAATGATATATAATAATACAATCATGTTCTCAAATACATGACTTAATATATTGACATTCTATATCTTCTGTTAATTAAATCGATAATTTCCTACATTAATTAACGTCCCGCCCACACAACCGCCTTTGACTGTTACGTCGTAAACCGTGAATTTCATTAAAATCACATGGTATAATAAATTTATCATTTCAAAACATCTTATTTTTTTGTTATCTTCACGTTTATCGTCACTAGGGACACAGTGTTAAGATTCTCCGACCTTTACATTTTCTCCCAAAAATCAGGGAAAATGATATATTCAATCCCCCTGGTGGAATCGAATCTACAACTATTAAATGTTTATTTTTATTTTACACGACGCAGTAGGGCAACATCTGATTCCATACTCACGGGAGGATTCAATTTCCTGCTTAGAAACACAAAGAACGGCGTTGAATTTCACTTCAAAGATGAGTCTTGATATAGATCTCTATTTCGAATGAAAAGCGGAGAAAGGAGAGTCTCGACACTATATTCTTCTAGCTATTCTATGTACGGGAAAACACGTGAAGCTATATACGTTATACAATTCGCATTTAATACACGTTTACATGTCATTGTTCAAGGTTTAATTCAGTGTCGATTGGGTTTTAGGCACTGTAACATCATCTGTTTTAGAGAGCGTTTCAATTTATCAATCGTGTTTGTAATCTGCAATCAGAATACGGTGTTTTCGTACGTATTTGAATCGGTGAGTGCAGAAACAACGTAAGTCAATAAAAATGCAAAGATTCGTTATCGATTTAAACTAGCTAAGAAAGGCAAGTTATACACTTTTTTCTGTCTCCTGCAAAATTGAAAAATCCGGACTTACGTTGTTTTAGCGTTTACGCTTAAATACCGATTGGGAGGGATTATTTTATTTACAATATCTTTGTGATGGAGATCTTTGATTTTCGCTATATTTACAAATATTAAATGAAACGGAAGTACATTTTTGGGAAACCGACGTTTCGAACACTATACAGTAGTCCGTGGTTACAGGTACCTAGGTAATCTAAAAATGTATTTTCGAATACTAAAATATACACAATTAATCTGGTTAAAATAGTTTCATTTAATATCTTTGTGGTTTAATATATTATTGTTATTTCTTTGTCATTAAACATTTGATATCTACTAAATGAATTTCGGCAATAAAATTCTTTAAAAAAAAAACTTTTGATTATGATCTTAACTTGTGAATTCTATGGATCTAGATAGCCTTTGATACAATTGTGATTTGGAACGTATCCGACCTTACTTTTTGACTTTACGCTGTGGCGCGCTCATAGCAGGGTAGGCAAAGGCAACCAGAGAATCTAGTGTTAAGACACTCCGTTCCGTCAAGATTCCCGTTCCTCACTTTAGAGAAAATAAATGAAAATACTTTTAATATAATTCCCGCCAATAAGAATCGAACTCCCAACAATTAGCGTATACAGTTACTGGACCTTCTCCATGACACATTTAAAATATGATGATGATGAAATTCTAAAGGTCAAAAGATATATTTGCTATTAATCTAATAGCCTAGAAATAATTAATACGTCACGTCCAGTCGACTTCACCCACCAATTTTTCCACATCACACAAACGCCTTCGATTATTCGGACCCATTCGGGCCATGAACCGTAAATAATAGCTAGAATTGTACATCCGCTTTGTAAATTACAGATAATAACACCTTTGTGGCACAGTTGTATAAGTAATAGTGTAGGTGTGGATTGAAATTTAAAATAAATACTAAAAATATTTATTCTAACTTAACGCCTGTCGTGGCGCAGAGGCACAAGCGTGCGACTGAAAACGTGACAGGTTGTGGGTTCGTTTCTCACTCCAGGAAATGTAAAGTTTTCATTTCCTGGGTTTAGTAACAAGGCAAAGCGCGGCGTTGAGTTCCGCCACTCAACATGCAATGCCTCAATTCGGTGGAATTGGGAACGACGTGTCTTAACACTAGGTTCTCGGGAGATACAGCGTCGAGTTAAAAAAAATGCTTGTGCTGGTCTAAATTAGGTTATTAGAATTAGTGCTAAATATAAGGAAACGAGGAAATAAGCCATGATATTTTTTCTTTGCGTTGAGAAAGATTTCTCTTAAAGATTCTGTTCCCCACTATCCAGTTAAACAGAAAAGGAGAGGAACATTGACAATAAGATTCATACTATAATTGAAATGTTAATATTTTTTACAGTTAAAAGTTTCTCCGATTTCAATTTTAACTTATAACGAACGTGACAACAATTCAGCAACGCTACGATGGTGTCACTTTTTAAATATGTTCGCTTACGCAGTAAGACAGCGTCTAACGACTAGTTGTGGGTTCGATCTCCACATGGAGAAATAAGTTTATTTAAAATATTTTTATTTTTCCGCTCTGGTAAGGCAAAGCACGGTGAGGAGTTGCGTTACTCAACATGTACCTCATTAGGTACATGTCTCGACTTCAAGAGGAAAGCTTAGGATAGAATGAC
Source organism: Philaethria dido (assembly GCA_033558755.1). Lineage (NCBI taxonomy): Eukaryota > Metazoa > Arthropoda > Insecta > Lepidoptera > Nymphalidae > Philaethria > Philaethria dido. Next base: position 19,074 of record JAKGSA010001758.1, on the reverse strand, counting down.
ACGACGACCAATCATAACACTAGGTTAGAAAGAGAAGAAAGAGTGTTAGGGCGGAAAGTTGAAAACGGAGTGTCTTGAAACTAAGTTCGCTGTACGTACCCAACTATGCGGAAAAAAGAAAGAAGCTAGTTTTTACATACATACATACATAGCATCACGCTGTGTCCCACATATAGCAGGGTAGACAGAGGGAACCTAGTGTTCGTTTAACTCCGTTTCCCACTTTCCGCCGAATTGAGACATTGCGTGTTGAGTGGCGGAACTCAACGCCGCACTTCGTCTTGTTACCAAACCTAGAAAATGAAAAATTACATTTCCCGGAGTGGGAATCGAACTCACAACCTGTCGCGTTTACAGTCGTTCGCTTGTGTCTCTGCGCCAGGACTGGCATTAAATTAGGCTAACTTTTAATACAATATAGTTATTTAGTAAGATAGAGTTTTTTCCAAACATATATACTTAGTTTAGATTTGTAACAATAATTGCGAACTAAGTCAGTGAAGCGTGCGACCACATCACACCCCAATGCCTTTAATTATGAACCGTGAATGGGCGTTCACTACTTTACTGATATTCTGAACTAATGCTTTCGATAAGTTGTATATACATATTGTTTATGTACCCAGCTTTATTGTATTAATCAAATTATAGATTTTCGTTAAGCTTTAAGCTTTGACCTTCGAGAACACAGCATCAATGATACTGGAGGAAGGTCACGTAAAAAACATGAGGATCCCCCGGAGGCAAGCATGAAGAGGTTAAAGACTGTGGACAAGGCGAAAGAGGTATGCAGGGACCGTAGCGTTTGGCGCTTCGTTCCCTCTGACTACCTCGCTAGGGACAAAGCGTGAAGTTAAGTTAGTAAGTTAAAGCATGCAAGTTTCTATTGTTTTATATAAATATTTTTTAAATATACCCATAATTGTTAATATTCTGTAGCATCGGTTTTTTTAACCGACTTTAAAAGGGGAAGAGGTTCGCAATTCGATATTTTTTTATATAATGGCTAATGCTTCAGATAATCCTACAAAATTAATTAAAATTTGTAAAGATCTTACGAGTAGTTTTTGAGTTTGTGGGATTTTTTCTGCCTTTTACTGCATTTTATTTTTGGGAATAAATTTATATTTTCTTCAAATAATTATGAAATAATTAAGCAAACAGAAATCTCTTAGAAGAAAAAAATCATACTTTGTTATATATAATTTTTCTCAGTATATGTCACTTTATATAAACATGGATGTCAAGCCATTAATAAAATGTATTTTTATGCATTATTTTTAAAAAAAATTATCATTGAGCACTCCTTCGCTATATAAACTATAAGTGTGCCGAGTTTCATGCTCCTACGTCCGCGTAATTTTCATAAAAAGGGATCCAAAGTTGTTCTTTCACGTATTTATAGATTTTTTGTTATAATCTGAATTATTTCAAATTTGAATAATTTAATTATTTTTAGGTCTCCATTTCCCTTTAATATTATTACTTCATACAATATTCAAAGGCATTAAAGCGACGACAATCAGTTCGCAGTCCACAGTCAACCTCAAGCACACTCAGCCTCCCGCTAATTGGTGTTCTCCTTTAATGATGTAGTTAGCGTAGTTCATCTTTGATGTGTGTACACCGTACATATTATATATGTACAAAATACATACATATATGTATGTTTGTATGTATATATAAAGTTGGTATCACGTGTGATATCCCTTGTGGTCGAAATGGGATAGAATTACTATTTTACATTACAAATTATATTATTATAATGAAAGATATAACCTATACCTCGATTGCCTCAATTCAGCGAAAAGTGGGGAACGGAGTGTCTTAACACTAGGTTCCCTCTGCCTACCCTGCTATATGCGGGATACAGCGTGAAGCTATGATTTATAATCAAGGATAATAACCTGAATTATCTCTAGAATTATAGTTACATACTAGAATTTAGGTAAATTACAGTTTTATTTGAAATAATGTATCATTTTGATAAGCTGCTCGTTTAGTGGTTACTGACACTGGCAGCTAAGCCATCGTCAGCCGTATTTCGTGGCTAATAATGAATTGATCACAATGTTTAATCTACACATATGTATATCAAATAGAAATCCAATATTTTGTGCTTAGCAGTTCCCTCATGCTAAGCAAAAAAGTCTGGTTCGGTGGCGAGGATGGCAGCCCAACGCAGATAATGCAAAACGGCCTGGCGGAGTTGGCGAACCAGCAAGGCAAGGTGGATGGCCCAGGGCGACGGTAGAGGGCGCGTGCAGTTACCGTCGGCCAGACACTGCATCCAATCGTTCCTCTGATCGTAGCGGTACTCCGTTCCATTGGAATAAGGAACGAGCGGACGAGAGAGTGCGTTTGTGTATGCGCACACACTTACGTACTATAACATATTCCCGCGCAGATGACACCTGGCAAATCAGTGTGTCGCCGTCGACGGATACGTCTAGGAGGACATCATCATCATCATCATCATATCAAATAATATATATAGGGTGTCCCAAAATTAACGCAAGATTTGACTTTGCCGCCATTTGCTATTATATTCATTATTCATTCGCTATTAAAAGACTAAAATGGCATTTTCTATTTAATTCAAATCTTGCGTTAATTTTGGGACACCCTATATAAAACATGTTTCAGTTTAGCTTAAAATTCAGTAAAGGCACAAATACTCCAACTTATAACCCTAAACCTTATCATGTTTTTGTAAAGAATGTAAAACAGCGTCACGCTCTATCTCCATAGCAGGTTAAAACCTAGTGCATTTCATTCTCAACTTTCCGCCTCAAGCATAAGACATTGCGTTTTAATTTACTGAACGGAACGCCTTGATTTGTGTTACCAGAGCGGACAAATTATAATAAATAGTATTATTATATAAATCATTTCACCGAGCGGGAATCGAACCAACAACTAATCGCGTTTACAGTCGGACGCCTTTAACACGATGGCCTCAAATAATTGAAAAAACAACAAAAATCTACATAAATATATTTGAATATGGGTTTTATATATTGCGATTTATACTTTCAAAACTCCTCTTACCTTACAAAATGCTTTTTAAGCGGAATATATCAAAAGAAATATTCAAAAGTGTAGTCCACGTGAGTGGAGTGAGCTCTGGCACAGGCCTCCACCGCTAATTGGTGCTCTTTGAAATAATGATATACTTAGACAAGCACCGGTTATGTAAGAGAAATATGATTCAAAGCATATTTTAAATTATGTAGTTATGTGATGCCTTTCTAGTATTATGTACCTTGATTAAAAATAAAGGTCTGGGCTTCAATTCTATTTAGGGGAAAAATTATATTTATAGTATTTTTTTTGAGGAACCCAGTGTTAAGACTTTCCGCCGAATTGAGTCATTAGGTACTGAGTGGCGAAACTCAATGCCGCGCTTTGCCTTGTTACCAAACCCGTGAAATGAAAATACTAAACATTAACATTTCCTGGAGTGGGAATCGAACCCAAAACCTGTCGCGTTTTCAGTTATTAAAGATAATGTTGATAATATATTTTTCTTCATCATTTCTCAACACCACAATCAAATTACACAACGAAAAGTAATAATCAATACATGAAGCTACAACAAAAATGTCAGGAAGTGGGTCCTGAGTGTTTAAGTCAGGTAAAAATCCTTTTAAGTAAAATTAATAAAAAAAATTAAATTAAAAGTACACTTAAAATACAATTTAAAATAGACTATTACAAAATAAAATAGTCTAAGCAGTCTAAACCGTCGGGTGTCAGTATCGGTGTCAGTCAGTCAGTCAGTCAGTGTCAGAATGAGTGTCAGTGTTAGTCGCTAAGACACTTTCTCTAGGTTAAGTTTAATAAGTTTAAATCATCTCAATAAGTAAAATTGGAAAGAAGTATCACAACCATGGAAATAGGAAAACAAATAAATTAGTGAATATAAAAAACATATTTCGTCTGTATATATTTTCATAGCTATATTTCTCATTTTACTAAAAACGGTGGCATATTTTTATTAACAACAGAGAATTTCGGCATAATATTTTATTCAAACCAAAGAACTATTCATGACTTTTTATAAAATATTTCTATGAGAGACCGTCCTCTTTGGTGGTAGTTACTTCGATGTATACACTTCGTAGGCTGGCCTGAATATTCAAGTTCTGTACGGAATTTACAAGCAAATTGCAGCCTTTCGCCTTCACAATAGTATTTTCATTCATTTAACAAAAAAAGAAATGCGATACACTAAAAAGTAACTTTATTACGAATTACTCAAAAACTACTCGTCAGATCTTAACTACATTTAATTCCAATTGAGAACCTCCTTTTTTTGACATCGGTAAAAAATTGAAAGTGGTGTGATTTTTTCTAAAATAGAGTTACTAAGATACGATGATAGTATGATTTACTAAAAAAACTTATTTCTGGAACTAAACTGCCATTTATTATAAAACAAAACGTAAAATGTGATGTAAACGTGTCGTGGCGCAAAGGCAAGCGTGTTATTGTAAACGCGACAGGTTGTGGGTTCGATTTTTATTCCAGGAAATGTAGTATTTTCATTTCCTGGGTTTGGTAACAAAGCAAAGCGCGGCGTTGAGTGCACGCAATGCCTCAATTCGGCGGAAAGTGGGGTACGAAGTGTCTTAACACTAGGTTTACAGGTCCCCTCTGCCTACCTGCTATATGCGGGATACAGTGTGAAGCTAAAAAAAAGTAAAATGTAATAAAAATATATATAAATGTATACTGATAATCAGAGTTCTTTTACTCGAAATCTGTATTACTTAAACGATTTTCTTTATATGAAACGTGACGAAGCATTATTCTAGCAGCCTTTTATTTTTCCACACAATTCACGCAAAAATATGGCTCAATACTTGAATAATATATTGTTACATTATAATAACAAAGACACCATTGTATTGGAGACTAAATGCTAATGTTTTTGGTTCAAGCCCCATTAAAGGAAACATTTAAGTAATGGAATGAAATGGAAAGAGGAGAACGTAATCTTTAAGTGCATAATAAGAGAGCCTCTACTCTCTGATTTATTATTTATGATAAGATTTCTATGCCTACAGTGAATAAACACAAAATACTTGGGTAAAATAAGTGAGATATAAATAATTAAAATGATAAAATATTTCATGAAGCCAGTTTCATTCATTTCGTGGCGCGAAGGTACAAGCGTGCAATTGTAAACGTGACAAGTTGTGGGTTCGATTCCCACTTCAGAAAATGAAAATTTTAAATATTTATAATAATTAACATTTTTTTTTTATTTTCTCTCTTTGGTAAAACGGCAAAGCGCGGCGTTGGGTTCCGCCACTGAGCACGCAACGCTTCAATTCGGCGGAAAGTGGAAGGTTAATGTTAAAAGAGAACGGAGTGTCATAACACTAGATTCTCAAGTTCCCTCTGTCTATACTGCTATATGCGGGATACAGCGTGAAGCTAAAAGAAGTAATTAAAAAAATAATAATAAGAAAATAATAATTTACCACCAGTTCACTAATGTTAAGAGAAACAAGTAATAAAATAAATACAAGTAAAATTATATAATAATATTAATAAAATACTTTGAAAGCAAACAAATAGATTGGATTAAAAATATATTTTCTAGAATAAAATATTACAGGTAAAGAACTACCATTATTATTGAGTAAAATAAACATTCTTTCTTCGCCTCGTTCAGTTTTTTATCTCCATTAATTGGGTTGTTCTTAAAAACCGTAATCAACTTCAACTTGTTGAAACTAATGAGGCTTCTATTATTTGCGCTTTTTTTAACTATAAGATTTTCTTATTATTTCAGACTTGGAATATTAATTTTAAAAACAAAAAAATATTATTTTAAAATGTTAAATTTTTGGTTCAACAGGATATTTTTTTATAAAAGAAAAATATAAAAATGTATATTTGCGATAGCTAAATTTAAATTTAGTTAAAAAAATAACAATATATATATTTTTTTACTTTTTTTTTTAATTTCTTTTTTTTATTGACTTCACGCTGTTTCCCGCATATAGTAGGGTAGGCAGAAGGAACCAAAGAACCTAGTGTTAAGACACTCCATTCTCTTTCAACAATTCCGTTCCCCACTTTCCGTCGAATTGAGGCATTGCGTGTTGAGTGGTATAATTTTTTAAGTTCATTTCAATTTCATTATTTTTTATTTAAATTTATACACATACACACATATATTTTTAAAGGGATTGACTAAGATCTTATGATCGAATTGAGACTTCGAAAATGAGCATAAAAACAAACTTTTTAACAACATCAGCATATTTTATAATATCTGTCTACACATCAATCTTGACTATTTGCTCAGTTTAAAAATATGTTGGTAGATATATTGAACTTTTAATTATTATAGAAATTTAACACCGAGTGACAAACAAATCTACATCTATGTACAATGTCATAAAAAACAGCTTCACGCTTTATCACGCATAGCAGGGTCAAAGTGAACCTAGTGTCAAGACACTACGATCGCCGCCTTCCGTTCGAATTCATGACATTGTGTGTTAACTGGCAGAAATGAACATCGCGCTATTTTCATTTCTTAAGGTAATGTAAAACATTATCACAGCGAAGAAATGAAAATAATTAAAGGAAAGAGAGTGGAAATCGAACCCTCAACCAATCGCGTTTAGAGTCTGACAATGACGTCATGATGGTCCTTATATAAGTACTTATGTATGCTACACTTCTCAATTGAAACATTAAAATTACTTATCATTGATGACATAGCAAGATTATTTCGACAAATTAATTATAATTCCCTATATCTGTCATATAATACAATACAAAATTCCTTATTATAATTCACAAAGCTTAAGTTATGACCGTCTCGTAATAGATGAGTACGTTATCCGGGTTTCAGTTACAGTCCCTTTGTAGCCTTTGCCTTTCAAATACCAAAGGAAATCCCCTGGACGCTGTGATGAATTGAGTACAAAAACCGTCGTCTATACGTAACGTTAATACGTTATTAAATTAAGCGAAAATATGTAATATGTATTGGCTAAATTTTGTAGACAAAAGTATATATATTAGGAGATTATTTTCAATATTGATATACAATTTATGTCTGTTTTCTTGTATGCAGAGAAAGAAATCACTGTTTGTCGTCATCTGTTCGTTTCGTTTCATGCTTATTTACACATAACTGAGTAGTCAGAAAAAAAACAGGTAAAATAAGTACATTCACGCTCTTTCCTACATAGTCCTGTAAGTAGTGTCTAGACACTCCGTTCTCTCCTTTCCATATGAATTTGAGATATTGCGTGTTATCTGGCGGAACTCAACGCCTCGCTATGTCCTACCAACGCGGAGAAAATAAAAGTAATTTAAATATAATTATTGCCCTTAGTGGGAATCGCACACACAACTAACGCGTTAACAATCAGATGGTGTCCCACTACGCCACGATAGCCTATATAATATTGTAGATAATAAAATTAAGTATCTTTTTGTATCCAAACTCTAAAATTCGGAGTACTCTTGTTAATGTTTCTAAGAAAAGCAATAATATTTAGATGAGAATGTTGTTTTGTGTATTTTAAATATGATTAATGAATGATCATTATGAATAAAGACAAAAAATACTTTATACCTTAATAAAAACAAAAAAGAATCCATATACGTAGATTTTAATTTTTTTTAGCTTCACGCTGTATCTCGTATATAGCAGGGTAGGTAGAGGGAACTTGAGAACCTAGTGTTAAGACACCCTGTTGCCTACTTTCCGCCGAATTGAGGCATTGCGTGCTGAGTGGCGGAACTCAACGCCGCGCTTTGCCTTGTTACCAAACCCAGGAAATGAAAATACTAATCTTTTACATTCCCTGGTGTGGGAATCGAACCCACAACCTGTCGCGTTTACAGTCGCAGGCTTGTGCCTCCGCGTCACGACAGGCAATTATACTTACATATCAATATCAAAAGCTCTTCTGTTACTAAAAAACTAACAGACAACTCGAAACTACTGGACGTAGAAAGCTTAACATTAACATGTGGGGTTCCTTCGGGTGTGTAGGGGAAGTATTAAAGGAGAATTTCCGGAAATTCCCACAAAAACAAGAAAAACAGGTTTATACGGATACATAGAAATGGAAATAATATGAGGAACGGAAATTTTAAGAGAACGGAGTGCCTTAACACAATGTTCTACCTATCCTTGTTATGTGAGGGATACAGTGTAAAGCTAAGAAAAAAAAAAAGAAATAATATGTCAAGGGTCACAAAATCCTTGCAAAAAAACAGTTAACTTCTACTTTTATAAATTAAAAATAAATACTAATACTTATATAAAAATATACAACTAATGGTGACACATTCATAAAATAAGTGAACTTACCGCGTTTGACTTCACCAGATAGCAAGTAAAAAGAGGTAATTTTATTTACAAAAGAGCATTAGCCAGCCACATACAACTATTGTTCTGCTCTATAATAAGCTGTGAATAGCGTTTTAAATTCCCTTAGCATATATCTACCTTATTTTTTTATATTTAACTATGAAAAAAGTCAAGCGAATTTCATGTCTATGACGATAGTAGTAGATTCATTCCTTCGATTATTATAATTATATATAGAATATACAGTAGAACCTCTATTATCCGGGGTAAAGATGGATTCACGGATAATCGAATTACAACATTTTATTGACTTAATTGTTTCTAGAAAATTAACTGCTAGAGTTACAGAAAACTTATTATACCGCTCCCCGTGTTTTTCTATCCAGTATTTTATTTCATTATATTTACGAAAAATTACATACATGTTATTACAATTATCTCATATAATAATTTTATAATAAAATAAATATTATGAACTATAAAATAAATCATATAAAAATGTTAAAATATCTTATAAAAACAATTGGCCCCTTTAAACACCGGATAATCGAGGTTCTACTGCATAGCTTTTTTTTGTAGCAATTTATAAGGTAGATAAGTGCTAATTTTTGTATTGTTTAGGAATTTAACAGTAGACAGCACGCATTTAAGCAATTTTTTAATTTAATCATACAAATAGTGCTCACTAACTAAAAAAACTATTATACGTATTATATCTTTTAAAAAAAATAGCTAGATAGCAAATTACAAACTGAATTTTTTTCAGCTTTTTTGATCTATTTTCTAGACTAAGACCCAGTGGATTTAGACGATTTATCTCAATCCACTAAATCTAATACTTAACGTCTAAAATCACTTATTTTAAATAGTATCTTAAAGTACATTCCTGAGATTCTTAAGACCAATGTCTTATAAGTTCTTGTTTTTTTAATAGACAAATAAATATCTGTATCCGAAATCCTGAAAGACTAAGCGGACGATCGGTTTTATTTTTCTACATACTATATGTAAATTATAAGAACTTCTTAACAGACAGTGTAAAATTTCTATTTAATGTTTATATATTCCAATATCGATTTTACTATGGCCAAAAAATTGGGCAAATATCATAAATCAATAAGTCTTAGACACATTTTAATTGGAGTTTTAAGAAATTAAAGATTTTTTATCGATTTCGATTCATTTCTGGATCTACTACTAAATACTGTTTCTGTTTAAAAAATGTTTTATATTTCTTATTCAACTTTCTTGTCTAATAAAATGAACAAGAAATGAGACTTCAGCACCGAACATAAATAGTCTAGGACTGAATACTACAAAACTTTTTACTACCTGGCAAACTCTTTATAGTTTCACATTTATAGTACTTTTTTTTTTTTTTTTTTTTTTTTTTTTTTTTTATGGATAAAGGATTTAAGTAAACGAGCAGAAGGACCACCTGATGGTAAGTGGTTACCTTTCGCCCATGAACCTCTACAACACCAGAGATGTTGCATGCGTTGCCAACCTAGAGTGTGATATAGATGGAAGGGGAGGACAATGTAGTAGTCCGAAGGCCATCGGAACCACCACATTTTGGGGAAAGGGATAGGTGGGAGAGGGAAAACCTGGCTTACATGCCACGAACCGGAAACACATCATAAGATATTTGGCGGTCTTCGTCTTTGACATGATAGTGGTCGCGAGCCAGACGGAGGACGAACCTCCTACCACCAAACAAAATAGTATTAGTATAAAACCTACTAATACAATAAATGTGAAAGTTTGTTAAGATAGATATTTGTTACTTTTTCATGTAAAAACTTTCAATGATTCCAGAGGAAACTTTACAGCAATATTTACTTTTTTTTTAGATTTACGCTGTATCCCGCACATAGCAGGGTACGCAGAGTGAACCAGAGAAGCAAGTGTTAAGACACTCTGTATTCCTTTAACATTTTCTTTACCCACTTTCCGCCGTATTAAGGCAATGCATGCTGCCATGAACGCAATGCCGCGCTTTGCCTTGTTACCAAACCCAGAAAATGAAAATACTAAGCTTTTAAAATGTAAATAATTTAAATATTATCATATCCCCAAGTGGGAATCGAACCCACAACAAATCGCATTTAAAGTCACACGCTGTTGGTTGTCGCGATGATCTCTAATAGAAATTGAAGCTTATTATAAAATGGGACTCTAATTTACAATTTGAATTCAATGGTTGAATGACCTTTGAAACTTTCATGAACTTCGCTTACAGCATTTAATTACTATAACTAGTTTAAGTAATTGCGCAAGACAATAAATTGTAGTTTCGAATTGTACTAAATGTTAACAAACGAACTTAATCCTTTGCTTACTTATTATGCTAAAAACAAAATTAAAAAAAAACATAACACGCTGTTTTAACCGACTTAGAAAAAGGAGGTTCGGCTGTTTTTATCGCTTTTTTACTGGGTTTGATTTCACAATCAATTTTAATGATTCTTTTTTTATACGATAGCTAATGCTTACAATGGTCCCATTTAAATTCAGATATGATATGACGATGTGTAGTTTCGAGTTATTCGTAATATTTTTACTTTTAAGAGTATTTTATTTGAAGTCAGCTTACCTTTTTGTTAAAATCTTAATTTTAAATAATATAATGAAATATTGTCTAAGAAATTGGTTGCGTCACTTAAACCTGCATCTTCAACATCTTGCGTTGGGAGGCAAAAATTTTTAATATACCTTCTATTCATGTAAAACTTTTTTGTTTCCAACGAAATAATTCACAGACATAACCAAAACATACAACCCGAATCTACAAAAAATATCTATTGGAAATTTAAATAGCCTATCATTAGGGAGTAATATTGAAGTAAGAAAATTGACTTAAATACAATAATTCCAAATTGTGCGACCGAGAATAGAACCCACAACCAACCGCATTTATAGTAAGTTATCTCTATACAGATGTTGAACATTTACATTCAAGTAGTAGTTGAACAATTTCTATTTTAATACTAAAATGGCAAAATTAACCAGTTTTATCTCATAATCCTTTCAAAGTAGAACAAATTTGTTTAGTTGAGTAAGCATTGACTGTAAGGAGCTTTGAACCAGTTTCTATTTACAAAGTCTTGTTCGTGGCTTCAAATTATACTTGCTTCATATTATTACGTAGGTATTGTCTTTATATATATAAAACGCTTGTCTAGTGAGTGACTGACATACAACGTATAAGGGGAAACTATTGCCCATGAAAACTGAAAATATATGGCTGAAACATAGAGTAGACTATAGACTCCTTGGGGAGTGTAGGGGAGTACTAATAGAGGATTTATAGAAATTTCTACGAAATCGGGAAAACACGGGATTTTTGATATTTTATAGCTCACGGAAAGTCGCGAGATACAGCTTGTTTTCATATAAAACAAAGAATTCTGTATTAAAGAAGTGAGTTATTCTTTTGTTGGTCCTCTTTATCCATAAAACTTAACAATACTTGTCTCATAACTTACCCAATGATAAGCTACTTGATTCTCTCATATGTATAGCCGTTGTAGGTTTAATCCTAGCAGTCTAGTAAGATTAAAATATTTAAAATCATCTACGTTTTCTTTATCCTTACTTAATATTATAAATGAAATGATAAATGATAAATGAAATGAAAGTAACTCTGTCTTTCTGTCTTTCTGTCTGTCTGTCTGTCTGTTACGCTTTCACGCCTAATCCACTGAACCGATTTTGATGAAATTCGGTATGAAGATAGGACTAAACTTGGGAAAGGACATAGGATACATTTTATCGCGAAAAAAATGATAGCGGGGGTTGAAATAGGGGATGAAGGTTTGTATGGAAGTACCTTATTGTCAAACATAAAATTATATAAGATTGTTTAACTGTTTACAAGGTAAAAAGGCCTTTGGAAAGACTATAGAATACTCCTTATCATATCGCGCGATATAGCCGAATTTCACGCGGGCGAAGCGGGCGGAAAGCTAGTCTCTATATAAATGGACAATAGATATATCGTAGCACATTTTTTTTAATCGATGTGTTTATCTTAACAACTGTTAAATAATTATATATAAGTATTTGTAACATCATATTAATAATATAAAATTAAAATTTTAAAAGATAATTAAAAAGATACTAAACAAAACATATTTAAAATAGTTAACGTAACATATTTTAGAGCCAAAATTGCAGAGTATATTGCCAATATCGAACATAATTCATTTTGTCCTCGCCTGCCTTGTTGAGTTTAACGTAATTATTCTATGTACGGCACATTTATATGAAACAAGCAAAAGTTTACCGCAAAAACACATTGTATGTCATACAGTTCTTCGAATGGGCCCACAAACCAATAGAAAGGATATAAAAATTCCAAATATATTCTTTTGCTACGTAAAAATATTTATATTAAATTTTAGTTACTTACAAATGTTAAATAAAGGAAACTTAATGTTTAACCTAATTTTTTCCCGCCCGATATTTTGATGTTCTCTAAATCTATACATTGCTCTCTTTCTAAGAGTGCAGAGTCCAACGCCGAGCTTGGCTTTTAACTTCACGTCATATCACGCACATGGCATGGTAGGCTGAAAGAATCTGCCCGCCTATTGCTAAGACACTCCATTCTCTTTGAACAATTCCGTTCCCCACTTTCCACCACTTTCCACCACCGGAATTAGGCATTATAAAAATAATTTAAATACTATCACTCTTAATACCTTTAGAAAGGACTGAACCTACAACCTCGCTTACAGTCAGAAGTTTGACATTTTTATCTATATATATGTACATTTATACAGAAATTCACATACAATTTTATTACAACCATAGACAAAGCAAATTTAATTTCTCGTAATAGATTCACAGATTAAAAATAACTATACAAGCTTAAGTTAGAAAAACCGTAAACAATCGTAATATATATAAGCAAAGCTGTTTGCTAGAACAACAGTTCAAATTGTTTGAACAATAAACAAAGTAAATATGTATGTTTGTTCATTCAGCAAAATAAACGTGTTTAAAAGTTGAAAGCAACAATGGTTTCTGAAATGAATGCGGTTAATGAAATATTTAAGAGGTCTGTTTTATTTTGTGTTTTAATAATTTGTAATGCGAGATGTCAGTAAACTCTACGGGTACGTCATTTACGTCAGCCAAAGTTTTGATTAAAATTTAATTTTAATAGAAAATATTTTGCTTTAACTTCTTATGTTAAAAAAAACCTTAATAACAGATGCTCTAGTAAGAAAAATATACTTGTCTAAATAATAATATTAAAGCGTCAACGTGTTTCAATATGTGACTAAATACTTTTTTTTATTTTTTATGTTATAATATGAGTAATTTTCGCACTACTTTATAAATTGTAGTCTATGTGTTATTCTTGTATATATTATTATAAAGTTTCATCTAGATTTTAGCAGGTTTTCAGCAGGTTTTATGTTACAGATGGGCCGCACGTAATATTACCAACAGAATGTTTATAAATACTAAACTGGCGATATCCCGCGATTTAAGCCTATAATTTCATTTTTTCTCGTTCTCGTAGGAATTTCGAGACATACTCTCTTATTGTTTCTTCTATATTCTTAAGTAGAAAGTCCTATGGAGCTTACATGGCAAAAAAAGAGGTAAAGTAATATATTGAATACTAAAAAGTAATTAAAAAATATTTTCTTTAACTTCACGCTGTATCCCGAACATAGCAGGGTAGGCAGAGGGAACCAGAAAATCTAGTGTCAAGACCCTCCGTTTTCCTTTAACATCTTATAATTGTAAATAAATAATGATATAGATATAATTTTGAGAACGCCTGTCGTGGCGCAGAGGCACAATCGTGCCACTGTAAACGCGACAGATTGTGGGTTCGATTCCCACTCCAGGAAATGTAAAATTTAGTATTTTCATTTCTTGGGTTTGGTAACAAGGCAAAGCGCGGCGTTGAGTTCCGCCACTCAACACGCAATTTGGGGGAAAGTGGGGAACGGAAATGTTGAAAGAGAATGGAGTGTCTTAACACTAGGTTCTCTGTTTTCCTCTGCCTACCCCGTTATATGCGGGATACAGCGTCAATTTAAAAAAAAAATAATAATTTTGGGACCCGAAATACTACGATAATGGTCATACTCAAATATCAACATTGCTAATATACAAATAAATGTAAATAGAAAAGGAACTGTAAAAAGCCCTCTCTCGTCTGAAAATACATTTTCTAAATTAAAATCTTCAACCATTAACTGGACTGTTTACACTTCTATTAATAAAAGCTGCCGCTACCGTGGGAAGGCCTCTTTAAAATTATTAATATAAAAGTGATACTTACTACTGGTATTCTATTCTGTATTATTGTACTTTTTGTTTTGTAACATGACAGTCAGTCAGTCAGGTCATTGTAAAAATAAGAAAAAATTGGCTTTATAAGTGGAACCGTTAAAATATTAAACCATCCTAATATTTACAAACACCAAAATGTTACATTTAAATATACTTATGTTACGAAGTCTAAAATAGTTCATTGACAAAGAGCTGAGAGCAGATTGTAGCGTACAAAAAATAGATTTTACATTAACAGGGGAGTTTTAAACACAACATTAAGAACATGACCAACCTGGTACCTAATACTAGTAAAAAATATTTAAGTAAGTAAGTAAGTAAGTAAGTAAAAGCTTTATTCCAAAACACACTGTAAACATTATTAATAATAACAGGGCAATAAAAGAAAACACAAATCATAAAAAGAACAACAAAAACAACAACTACTTAAAAAAACATAAACAAAAATCAAATAATATTGTAATATGTGTACAGCAGTGTGCAAAGAAAAAGGTAGGTCACTCAGCATATAAGTTGGCACATGAGTCACAAGACTCAATGAGAACCAACGCTGATTTTCAGTTATTTCACAAAGATATTTATATTACTAAGCATTGTAATCTAAAACAGTGTCATACATATTTTTGGCTTTTCTTTACTGAACACAGGTTGTTATATTCGTTGAACATGACTACTATTCATAAGATACCAGGATTCTAACGATATGGTCATTTTATGTACGTCGTTTTCGAGCTTTGATTGTAACATAACCTTCACATAGGCAAAATTAGACAACTTAGTTTACGATTTAAATTTTCTAAAATGTCTCAATATTTGCTAAAAATCTGCTTTATCATAATATTTAATTAAAGCTTAATTTGCTAGGTACGAAGTCTCAGTTCAGTCGAGTGAATATGAATAATGCATGACGTACCTTTGAACTTGATCTAATTAAAAATAGCTAGGGGATAAAAAGTCCTACACTATAAACTCATATATAAATAACTGAAGTGAATGAATCTCACTAAAATAATAAAAAATTAAAGATAATTATAAATTATAGTAATTATTAGCAGAAAAATGCGTCGAGATTTTCAACGTGTGAGCCGTACAGTACATATTATGTCCCTTTGCTACTTAACCATGTGCTTAGTAGTATATATTTGTATATCAATTTTATTGTATTTCTAATGCATTAATATGAAAAATATTGACTCTCTGCATTTCGCCTTTATTAAATTTCAACTATGTTAAACTTAGCATACTTCGTCTGTATAATTTTCGTAAAAATGGGATGAAATTCACGTATTACTACGTAGATTTGGCTATGACGCCTATTCTATCTAGTAAATTGAAATCAGTAGGGGGGTTGAATTCTTTAAGTAAGTTACATAATTTTCAGTCAGGTTGAGTTTCCCGACCTTAAAGAATGAAAAATTAAATACAAGTGAATGTCTTCTATAAAGAAATAGAAACGAAACGAACGAAAGAAACGGATAATAGTGTCTGTAGCTTCAATAAAAATATTTTAAAAATATTTAAAAGAAGCAATTGAACAATGAAAGAAGCTTCATGGCTTATACCGCATAGCAAGGTCGTTAGTGTATGCCTAGACTCAAGACAGTCCGCAACTTCCTGCCCGCACCGAGACGATGCCTGTTAAGTGGCGGAACTCAACGCCGCGTTTTTCTTATCAGACCAGGAAAATGAAAATAGTTTAAATGTAATCATTTCCCCGAGTGGGAATCGAACCCACAACTAATCGCATTTACAGTCAAATGCTATCCAACTACGTCGTGTAGACCTCTTAAACAACTGAAATATAAACTATTAAATATAACAAAATAATAAGGGCATTGCATATATTTTTCTATTTTCTCCCACAATCTTACATATTTCACATTCTGAAAGTTGTATAGACGACGATTGGCAGTTCATGAGACAGCACTTATCCGTGACTTGGCAGTTCTGTAATCGAGCTAGTCGTGATTAAGCACATTGACATACAAAGCTAAGTGCCTCGGAGCTTCTGCCAAGAATACTTTATGCCTGTCTGCACTACTTTACATCAATATATTATTATTATAGAGCTTTTGAAAGTTTTTACAAAAAAATATTAAAGTTATAATAGTATATTTTTATTTTTATTCCAGCATACAGCAGGGTAGGCAGAGGGAACCAGAGAATCTAGTGCTAAGGCACTCCATTCTCTTTCAACAATTCCGTTCCCCATGATTTTATGAACATACTAGAATTTGGTTATTAAGAGAAGATAACTTGTATAGTTTATTTAGTATATTTTATTTCATATGTATTCACAGTTCATCTTCAATTACATTATATATCTACATACAAATATATACACAAAATTAATATATTTTATTGTTATTTTATTTTATTTTATTATAGTTGGGAAAACAAACAGCACATACAATACATCAAATTAACACATAATTAACATAACATAGGCCAATAAAGTTTCCACTTATACAAATAATTGAATTATCAAAAAAAAAGGCTAACTTATTTTAATTACAATATTTCATATAAAAGAAAACACAAAACAAATTTGAGAAAAAAGAGAAACATTTTTCAAGTTTGGTCATTTTTTATGAATAATTCCTTTACGAAATTGATTAATGTTACTGAGAAAAATATCAATTTCGCTGTAATTTTTATTATAATATACTAAATATATATATTTAATTATCATATATATATTCAGTTTATAAATTCATAATGACGAGTGTGGATGAAACCAGCAGGCGGCTACGTACTTAACTTTTTTCATAACTACCGACTTGTTAACTAATAAATATTACAATCCAGTCGTTACTCATCACCTGACTGCGCTTACGTATTCTGTCTGTTCTCATAAACTTTAAATATCCGTTATTGTAATCGTCGTTTCAATTCGTCTTATTCAATTGTTTGTGGTATATTATTGTACTTTATCGTGCTATCGTGTGTTATTCTGTTTTACCTTATATATACAATTATTAGTAAGTGGTGTTGAAGTATATGGACATCTTAAACGTGAGTAGACATTTTCATTATAACAACCAACCATCATCAACACTACAAACATAATAATATAATCTCTATTTAGATTGTAGGTTCAAATCTGTCTGTCGTCATTTTAAAAGAAATTAAACAAAAAAGTTGAGTGCACCGCCATAACTTAAGCCCTTGACACTTACGCATATGTATTACGTACTCATAGCATTAGTTTAGCAAAGATCAATCTACAAAAAAATATATATATTTTTTTTATTTATAAAAACCTCTGACATTCAGAAAACAGCCTTCAGATGTCATTGTTAATTAAGTTACGTTCAGCTGTAGCGTTCTGGTGAACACATTTTCCTCATCATTGGCACTTTTAACCTGTGCCGCTGACTTCACAATCCATTATGGCTATTAGAATTTTCAGTTCATTTATTAACAGAATAGGGAGTAGAATAGAAAATGATTAAATTAAAACGCCTACGTACTTCTACGCCTGTCGTGGCGCAGAGGTACAAGCGTGCGACTGTAAACACGACAGGTTGTGGGTTCGATTCCCACTCCAGGAAATGGAATTTTTCATTCTCTGAGTTTGGTAACAAGGCAAAGCGCGGCGTTGAGTTCCGCCACTCAGCACCCAATGCCACAATTCGGCGGTAAGTGGGGAACGGAGTGTCTTAACACTAGGTTCCCTGCCTACCCTGCTAAATGCGGGATACAGTGTGAAGCTATGTATGTATGTTAAATTAAAACACAATGTAAAAATTTTACGTAATAAAAAAAATCTTTAGGAATCTGGGGAATAAAAATGTTAAAAGAGAACGGTGTGTCTTAACACTAAGTTCTCCGGTTCCCTCTGCCTACCCTGCTATGAGCGGGATACAGCGTGAAGTTAAAAAAAAACTAAATGACATTGTAAGACAAGTGAGGGTAAAACACAAAAATGTTATCCATCTAAGATACGCACACACATAGGTTTTTATAATATGTTAGTGTGTATGTGTATGCGTATATTAAAAATTAGCATTTTATTAACGTGGACCTATAAGATTTCTCTTACAAAATATCGCCTATAAAAGTATTCCCGTTTTTTTTTTTTTTTTTTTTATTGATAACGGACGGCAAACGAGCAGAAGGACCACCTGATGGTAAGTGGTTACCTTCGCCCATAGACATCTACAACACCAGAGATGTTGTAGATGCGTTGCCAACCTAGAGGATACTGATGGAAGGGGGGACAATGTAGTAGTCCACTATCAGAACCACCACATTTTGGGGAAAGGATGGGTGGGAAAGGGGAAAATCTGGCTTACATGCCATCGAACCGGAACACATCATTAGATATTTGGCGGTTCGTCTTTGACATGATAGTGGTCGCGAGCCAGTCGGAGGACGAACCTCCTACCACCTAA
>JAKGSA010001757.1:26353-39154 GCA_033558755.1 Philaethria dido | reverse complement strand
AATAAATTTAAATTTTTATTAATTCTCATTAAATATTTCTATCCAATGATTCAACTTAAATCCACTAGAGACTTAGAAACGGCGAATTTCTAATTATTTTCGTCGGAAATTTATTCGACTGTAAATGCTATATTATTATTTCTTTTTGTTTTATAAAGAATTTGGAATAATTTCTAGCTTTATCATACATACATACATACATAGCTTCACGCTGTATCCCGCATAAAGCAGGGTAGGCAGAGGGAACCTAGTGTTAAGACACTCCGTTCACCACTTTCCACCGAATTGAGGCATTGCGGGCTGAGTGGCAGAACTCAACGCCGCACTTCGCTTTGTTATGAAGCCCAGAAAATGAAAAATTCCGTTTCCTGGAGTGGGAATTGAACCCACAATCTGTCGCGTTTACAGTCGCACGCTTGCCTCTGCGCCACGACAGGCGTTTCATAAAATTTGTAATAAGAAATTTTACTTAATATTTGTCTTGAAATCATCAAGTTGGCAAGAAGAGGGTCCTTAGGACCGGGTCCAGTTAGTAGCTAGGGGTATCAGTTAAAAGTAATTTTGAAATTGCTAAGAATACAATTAATTAATTTCGATTTTCGTTACATAATTAAAGACAGTGCGGCGTTGAATTACGCCACTCGAAATTCAATGTTTGTCAAATTTAGGCGGAAATTTGAAAATGGAGTGTTATAATAAATTATCTCTTATGTGTTGTGTGAGAAATAGCACGAGGCTGAAACCTTCTTTATTATTTTTAACTTCACGTTATATCTTGTATAGTAGGGTTATCAAAAAGAACGTAGGAAGGCGGAATTCAACGCTGCGCTTTGTCTTGTCCGAGTGGGGAAACGAAAATCTAAATATAGATGTTATCTGTCTCTAAGTGAAAAACTTTAAAATATAAGTACTCGAGTCGGGATCAAAACTAAAACATTCGCGTCTACAATCAGGCGCTGTCCCACTGCGACACTGCACGATAGCTTAAACAATAACATTTTTTTTAACTTCACGCTGTATCCCGCATGTAGCAGGGTAGGCAGAGGAAAATTCCGTTCCCCGCTTTATTTTTATAATCGCAAAGAGCTTGGGCGGAAAATAGAGAACGGAGTGTCTTAACACTACATTCTGGCTAAATAATCTTCTCTATGGGAAAAAAGCGTATAGTACATAAATCCTAACCTAACTAGTAAAATTGTCGCCAAGTACATATTTCTTGGTACAACAAAAACTTGGCGCTCGTGTCATAGTTTAAAAAAAAAGCAAAACATTTACTACTGTGAAGTGGTGTTGCCAACAAAAAAAATAAAAAAAAAAAACTTGGACACAGTTGCAAGAATGATATAAATGCAACATTTAGATAATAAATATACAGTATCGACAATGTGCCAACCCTAGCTCCAACGCACTTTTATTGCTACGACCCCATTTCGACTGGCTAAGCGGTTTTTAGAGAATGAAAGAAAAATATTATATTATATATATATATATATATATATATATATATATATATATATATATATTTTTTTTTTTTATATATATATATATATATATATATATATATATATATATATATATATTTATATTGTTTTTTTTTATATTTGATGTATCTTGCAAAGTTTTACATTGTATAAACAATAGTAATGGGTTCGATTTCTATATTTTGGTTAGAACATAATTAATATCTTAACAAAAAAGCTGATTTTTAATAAAATGCACTAAAAAATATAATTATTACGAATAACTCAAAAACTATTTGTCAGACCTTGTTTAAACACCAAACACCTAATTTTAAACACCAGCTATCATATAATAAAAGAATCATCAAAATTGGCTAACCCAGTAAAGTTGCGCGGCAACACACAAAAGAATACAGTCAAATTGAAGACCTCTGTTTTTTTACAGTTGGTTACAGCTTCATGAATCTTCCCGCATAGTGTCTAGTGGCACAGTGGGACAGCCTCCGAGTGTAAACACGATAATTGTGGGTTCGATTCTCTATCCGGTGAATTGATTATATACTTAATTTAATTTCCTCGATCTAGCAAGACAGAACGTGGTGTAAAATTCCACCACACAACACGTTTTTTAATTATTTATTGATTTTTTTTAGCTTCGCGCTGCATCCCGCATATAGCAGGTTAGGCATCTAGGTTAGGTTAGATAGCCTAGTGTTAAAACACTCCGTTACCCACTTTCCGCCGAAATGAGGCATTGCGGAGTAGCGGAACTCAACCCCGCGCTTTGCCTTGTTACCAAGCCCAAGAAATGAAAAATTCCATTTCCTGAAGTAGGAATCGAACCCACAACCTGTCGCGTTTACAGTCGCACGCTTGTGCCTCTGCGCCACGACAAACGTTTTTATGTTTATATATTAATAACAAGAAACCTACTTAACAAGAATTTATAATAAAGAACGATCTCAAATTACTAAAAGATTCCATTAAAGGAACAAAGAAAATTCATCATACACTTTCTATTGAGTAATTTTAATTATTTCTTATAGTAGCACAAAAGTATGACATGTATAGAAAATCTAAACAATACTATAGAGAATATCTCTTAAAGTTCTTTAGATAATAATATTATAACAATATTATTATATTAATATAAGTCAATTTAGTCAATTCTGTGAGAACTCTCGACAAATTAAACTATGTGTTGTTCTGTAAAACAAAGAAACGACATTTAAAGTTACTTTGTCGATCTCTTTTCATTACTTAACATAATCTTCATTTCACTTTTATTTTTATCACTGTAAATCTGACGCCATTTTGTTTTTACAATTAAATCTTATTTTCCTAACCACTCACGCCATCTATCTAATCAACATCAACAATAGTAAAGCACGCCCAAATTCGAGCTAGGTACTAAAGAAAGGAATTCAATGGTATTTCCTTACATTAATACGTAAAGACTTGGTACCTGTTTTGAAAAAAAGGTAACAGACTTCAAATAAAATTCATTATAAAGTAAAATTATTACGAATAACTCAGAAACTACTACTTGAGCTACTTATATTATAACTAGTTGAGCTCTATAAATCACTAAAAACGTCACTATTTGGTCGAAAAGCGAAGAAGGGAATGTTTTGACACAATGTTCTCTTAGTCTACCCTACTTTATGGGAAAATGGGTGAAGTTGAAAAAACGAGACATATATTAAGAGAAGAAACTCCTTAGCAATCCATAGATTGAACGTGCGGGTGCCAGGACCATCGCGTTGCAGAGGGAGGATTTTGGAGAGTGCCTGTGACTTACGACCTAAGTGTAGGTTTTAAGGGGCCCCTTTTTAAAATGCGTATTGACATTCGCCTCCGCTTTCTACGCTCTACTCGAAAGATAATCTTTCGAAATTTGGTTAGATAGAGAGTAATAAAGAGACTAATGCCGCCTTCGAAATACGTGCTAGATATGAACTGATAATAGTTCTAGACAGGTCGAGATCTTTTAGTGGATTATAGAGAGATTTTGCTGTTATACCTCTCGTGCCTATCTCTACGTATAAATTAACTCTAAAATTAAAAGAAAAATCAGGATCTATATAAAATTTACGTATATCAAGAAACTCGCTAGTGATCATAGCTTCGTCTACAAGGCGTTTTGATAAAAATTTAAATAAAATATTTATAATTTATAGATTTTATTTTATTATTATGTATAAGCTATACTCCCGTAAAGCTTCAATAAAATTCGTTCAGTACTTTTAGCGTGAAAGTGCAAAAACCCGTACAACTTCACTAACTTTTTTAGCTTCACGCTGTATAGCAGGGTAGGCAAAGGGAACCTGAGAACCTAGTGTTAAGACACTCCGTTCTCTTTCAACAATTCCGTTCCCCACTTTCCGCCGACTTGAGGCATTGTTTGCTAAGTGGCGGAACTCAACGCCGCGCTTTGCCTTGTTACCAGACCCAGGAAATGAAAATACTAAACTTTTACATTTCCTGGAGTGGGAATCGAACCCACAACCTATCGCGTTTCCAGTCTTACGCTTGTTCCTCTGCACTACGACAGGCGACATAACCTTCGCTTCACTAAGTTTCGCATATACGATATAATATTTATAATGCTAAAGCTTACCTCAGTATTTTTGCACGACACTATTTCTAACCCTACATTTCTGTCCGGACTGACTATTCAGCCCCATATCATACTTCCTGTTCTATTGAAATAGTGTACCTTACTATATTTAAAACGGGGACATTACGATAGGAACGTCGTTGACTAAAAATGTGGCATAAAACAGTTTTATAGAGAAATTTTATGGGGTTTTGAGTTTTTAACATACATACATACATACATAGCTTCATGCTGTATCCCGCATATAGAAGGGTAGGCAGAGGGAACCTATTGTTAAGACACTCCGTTCCCCACTTTCCGCCGAATTCAGGCATTGCGTGCTGAGTAGTGGAACTCAACGCCGCGCTTTGGCTTGTTACCAAACCCAGGAAATGAAAAATTCCATTTCCAGGAGTAGGAATCGAACCCACAACCTGTCGCGCTTAGAGCCGCACGCTTGTGCCTCGGCGCCACGACAGGCGTTAAGTTTTTGACCATTTTAAAATCGGAGTGAACCAATGGTGAACTGGGTGAACCAATTTTGATGATAATTTTTTATATGATAACAAGTGCTTCTGAGGTGGTCTCATTTAAATTTCTTTGTGGTAGATATGACGAGTAGTCCATGAGTTCCCAACAGTTTCACTCTTTTCGGGGCATTTTATTTGAAGGCGGCTTTCTTTTTTATTAAAACTAGTGTCCCCGTTGACGCGCTCATAGCGCGTCCTAACAACGTATGTATATGTTACTTTATATAAACATGGATGTCAAACCATGGTAGTATGTGTAACATTTATTTTGTTAATTAAATATACTATTTATGCGTTATTTTAAAAATATTTTAGCGTACTCCACTCTCTCTCTATAAAAACTATAAGTGTGCCAAGTTTCATGCACCTCCGTCCGCGTAATTTTCGTAAAAAGGGGTACAAAGTTTTTGCTTACGTATTTATTTATAGATATTAGGTGTTAGTTAGTGACTGACAGACAAAGTACAAGCGAAATTACTGATCATAGAAACCTGAAATTGACCATGTAAGTGTACTTTTTGGGAAGTGTAGGAAAACACTAAAAGAGTAGATACATACATAGCTTCACGCTGTATCCCGCATATAGCAGGGTAGACAGAGGGAACCTAGTGTTAAGACACTCCGTTCCCCACTAAAAGAGGATTTCTTAAAATTCCTATGAAAAAAGGGGAAAATGGGAAGTCGCAGGATATAGCTAGTCGAAGATAAAAAACAGACAAGTAATAATTCTGAAGTTCGCGTCCAATAAAATAGCAAAAACGGGTATCGTGACATGTGTGCTTTATGAAATCTAATAATATCAGCTTCTAGTGGAAGGTTGTAAAAACTTTTTTATAGCCGAAAATAATTTTGCGATTTTATCAGTGGAATAGTATAAACGTGGAAAACAAGTTCTTCTGTATTATCTAAAGACTATATGTATTTTCAAACTTCTTTTGCTGTCATGTACTATCTAACTTTCGTTCTTTATGTAGGTTCTGCTCCTTTGTGCCGTATCCCTGCATAAGGTAGCAGGTGCGGTGAGGAACCGGAGAACCTAGTAAGCTACATTAATTTCCCTCTCGCCACTTCAGCTGATTGAGGCATTGGTGCGCTAGTAGCAGAACTCAACGCCGCGCTTTGGGCCTTATTACCAAACTAGAAAAATGGATACTAAACTTTTTCTTTCATTTCTCGAGTGGAACGAACCCACAACCTGTTGTGCTTACAGTAAAGCACGCTTGTACCTTTCAAATAAATGATTAGCGTGTAAAATAACAATTCCTACACATATTCAATAATAACGTATATAACGTTAATTGATAAAAGACCGGTTCCCTTAGCTGAAATTCAAAGTCATTTTCATTCAAAAAACCGATAGGGTAATTTATAAATCAGGTCATCGCAATGTTGGAACTCCTGGAATGGGAAGGAAGGTGTGCCGTTGAAGAAACCTAACTAATTTACGTATAGGTGAGAAGTTATTATTTATTTATTGATTTTTATTAAAACTAATTTTATCTAGCAGGACTTCGTTTGCATAGAACTGGCTTTCTTCCAAAAACGTAAAAATCAATGTTCTTTCCTGATTTTCTAGAAAATTTCGAGATCTGCCCCCTTTTAGTGATCTAGGGCTAGAAATGGTATTAGTTATATATTTATACTCCTCAGTGTGATAATATATATTAATAAAGTTTCTCAACATTGCTTATTTCCAGTCTCGCTGTGATAAGACAAACGAGTTTCCTTCTTAAATTCCTTTTGGTCAGAGGGTCTTACTTGGGAAAGCTGATTTTCTTACACCCTAGCCCAAGTAGGTGTACGCTTGTCGTTCTCACGCGCTGATACCTGAGGGATCACCCCAGTCGAGGTGTTACCCTCTACCCATGACGTGCCATGGCAGGTTCACAAAACACTGCGTAAAAATCCCGTGGCTTCAGCCAGCTTTGCAGCTGTCAGGTTTTAGTTGGTATATGGACGTCCTACATCTTCCGCTGGTCCGAGTCCATATAATCTGCCAGAGTCCCCAATCAAGTAAAAGTGGAACGGTAACGAATTTACATTAGCAAAAGCTTAGTGTAAAGTGAAGAACGGTCAGTCCTGACACTAGTTTCTCTTTAATACCCTGAGGGCCAATAACATTCTTGTTCTAAAATTAGCCATATATATAGCAGCTATCCCCATGTAACGCCCAAGAGTAATTATAGTCCGGTAATAATTGGGTACGGTTACACATGCTCTTAACTGAAGGAAGCCAATCTTTGGCAAAACCTAATCAATGTATCCGTTATAAATCACTGACGCCCGATGAAATAATTGAGATTGATTTGGGCGTTCCGCAAAAATAATTATGTTAATAAATTTAATTATTGTTGCCTTCAATTTTGTTGGCTTATAAGGTATAGTGGAACAGCGTGGCCGTAAACGTAATAGTTAGTGGGTTCATAATGGACATTTTTGGTAAAAAATGGGTAGGGTTAAGTTTTTTTAACTTCACGTTGTATCCCGTATGTAGCGCATATAGCAGGGTAGGCAGAGGGAACCTGAGGACCTAGTGTTAAGACACTCCGTTCTCTTTCAACAAATCCGGCCCCCACTTTCCGCCAGATTGAGGCATTGCGTGTTGAGTGGCGGAACTCAACGCCGCGCTTTGCTTTGTTACCAAACCCAGGAAAATTAAAATACTAACATTTCGTGGATCTTTTTTATATGATAGTATGTGATGTGGTCCCGTTTACATTTAGTTACTGTATGATGAGAAGTTTTTGAGTTATTCATAATAATTTTACTTTTTCATACATTTTGCTTAAGTCAGTTTTCTTTTTTTGTTAGAATCTTAATTATTTTATAAGAACTAAATCTCGTTTTGTTACCAAGTTAAAATAACAGCGAGACGTTCTTTACTGACAAAAGGAAACCATTGTCTTAAGACTAAAGCACAGACATTTTGAATGATTGCAAAAACTTGAACTCATCTTAGCGCAGTGGTATGTCTGATGAAAACGATATGGTTGGAGGTTCGATACCCATTTGGGGAAAATTATTATTTTTACCTGACTTCATAAGTTCTCAATTCGATTATTGTTTTATTTGTTATCGCATAAGTTTTTATTGGATGAACCAATTTTAATGATTCTTTTTTTATTTGATAGCTAGTGTGGTCTTATTTACATTTAGTTAAATAATGGTACTTTTTTATTTAAATTCGGTTTTGTGTTTTTGGAAAAATCTTAATTATTATACAGCTTTTGTAATGGTAAGATAGAGAGCGGCGTTAGGTTCCGCCCCGCAACACGTAATATCTTGAATTAGGCAGAAAATGAACGTTGCCGCGTCGCCTAATAGGAGTTGCTTTTAATTTATTGTATATCACTTTTTTTAGCTTCACGTTCTTACCGCATGGCAGTTCAGTCGAAGAGATTTTTGACGAAAAGTGGGCTACCCAACTTTTTGACATATTTTGTGCATATGTTATATGGAGGCACGAAACGCCACTTTTTCTTAATAGACCGAGGAAAAAAAATGAATAAAGTTAAATACACCACCCGATATTTTTCACCCGAGTGGGAATCGAACCCACAACCAATCGCAATTACAGGTTGACTGTCCCTTTGCGCTGTATAACTTTCTAATGACCTCTAATAACTTTTTTAATATTCTAAATTATATACAATAGAGAAAATTATTAGGTTTCTAAACTCTTTTCTGTAAAGGAATTATATCTGACATCTTGCGTGACCAAAAACTTGACAAAAGTTTTATTGGGGTCATAAATTATTAGGTTAGACCACAACGTATTTGAATAAAAGCATTAAAAATATATAACTTTTCATACTTTATTTGTTAATTTTTATATCTATGCTAGGAAAAAATACGTAGGTTTGATTCCCACTCCAGGAAATGTAAAAGTTTAGTATTTTCATTTCCTGGGTTTGGTAACAAGGCAAAGCTCGGCGTTGAGTTCCGCCACTCAGCATGCAAAGCCTCAATTCGGTGGAAATTGGGCCTACCCTGCTATATGCTATATATAAATAAAAAAGAACGGAAAAAAGGAAGAAATAGTTTTTCCCGAGTTGGTACAAATTTTGACAAATATTTTCTTAGTGTTCCCCAAAAGATTACATGCCAAATTTTAGCTTTCAATTGCCTGTATTGTCGCCTATACCTTATGATTCTGGTCTTAACTTCACGCTTTGGCCCTAGCGGGTTAATCAGAGTTCCAGAGCGCCAAACGCTACGGTCCCTGCATACCTCTTTCGCCAAAGTCACTAACCTCTTCATGCATGCCCTCCGATTCTGGTGACATGTTTTTATTTTGAAAGGGGATCGAACCCACAATCAGACACTGTCCCACTGAACCGCAATGACCTCACGATGGATATTTAATTATTTTTAATTGTATATTATTTACAATCATTGGAATACGGTAATTTTATTGAAGTATATAGAAGAATAATGAGTATTATGCGCAAAATTGAATTCATTTTATGTGTCTATAAAATATGGTTATATTTCAACGAATCGGGTCAATCAATTGTTTTAATTAAACATTAATATGAATGTAGAGTAGTTGTGTAGCTTTAGGTTCGATTCCCTTTCGAGGGAATTATTATATATAGAGAGACAGAGGCTCAAGCGTGTGACTGTAAACGCGACAGGTTGTGGATTCGATTCCCACTCCAGGATATGTGAAGTTTAGTATTTTCATTTCCAGACACTCCGTTCCCAAATTTCCGCCGAATTGAGGCATTGCGTGCTGAGTGGCGGAACTCAACGCCGCGCTTTGCCTTGTCACCAAACCCAGGAAATGAAAATACTTACATTTCCTGGCGTGGGAATCGAACCCACAACCTGTCGTGTTTACAGTCGCACGCTTGTGCCTCTGCGCCACGACAGGTGTTAGTATATATAATGATTCCCCCGAATGGCAATTGATTGACAGCAACTTGAAATTGGCAAAAAACAGGCTCCGTTATGCGGAAGAAGCGTGAAACTAAAAAAAGCCAATTACTTTTTCCTATTCTAATATTACTAAGTTTGGGCATAACGTGACGCGGCAATATCGTGTTTCACGATAGTTATAGTTCACGCCAAATTAAGGGAAAAACAAAAACAAGTATAACCCATAGTATGATTGAATTACTCAGCAGTTTTACTTGGGACTTAAATTAGATTTTTATGTAAGTGCAGTGCGCCTGTCGTGGCACAGAGGCACAAGCGTGCGATTGTAAACACGACGGGTTGTGGGTTCGATTCTCACTCCAGGAAATGTTAGTATTTTCATTTGGTAACTAGGCAAAGCGCGGCGTTGAGTTCCGCCATTCAACACGCAATGCCTCCATTTGGCGGAAAGTTGGGAACGGAATTGTTGCAAGAGAACGGAGTGTCTTAACACTAAGTTCTCAGGTTCCCTCTGTTTACCCTGCTATATGCGGGATACAGCGTGAAGCTAATAAAAAAACCTAATTAAAATGTTCATTTTTTCATTTTCATTTTCGCGTTTTAACATTTACTGTTAAAACGCGGCGTTAAGCCCCGCCTTTCAACACCTCAAATTCTGGTGGAAAGTGAAGGACAGACTGTTTGGCCACTGGGGTTCCTCTGCCTATGTCGCTTTGCGTGATAAAGCGTGAAGCTGAAAACAAAATGTCCAGAATTTGGCCCCTGAACGGAGTATTTTTTAGTATAAAAAATTCAACGTAGCAGGACTCGAACCCGTGTCTGTTGGAAATCGTTCAACCATTATGATCACTAAGCCATACGTTTTTATCCAGCTACATCGGAATTCTCATAAGTTTGTTACAGTTTTGTTATTCTCTGTAGAAACATTTTTACAAATTTCTGCTACCCAAAGATTATTACTATGAACATTTTGGCAATAAGCAATGCTATTTATTAAAGATCTTTAAATTTTTAAATCCATACACGCTTTATAACACATATGTTTATAATACAATACCTATTTTTTCTTATATGATAAAAAAAAACATTTGTAATTATTATTACTATTAAAAAGAAAGGAAACTAGACCTACTAATAAATAATCGTATGGGTAGATACTGAATTTATAAATTAATACTGTAGCAACTCCACGTTTTTTTCTATAAATTGTAAATCAGAGTGACTTGAGACTTAACACTAGCCTTGCCAGCACCCTGCTATGCGGAAAAAGCGTGGAAATAAAAAAAATCTTTCTTTCTTAATAAATCGACCTTCTCACTTAAAAATAGCAGCCAGTTCTTCTTTTCTAAGAAATTAATACAACTTCGTCTAACACAAACACAAGCTAACGAAGATTCCTGTAAAATCAAATTAACTTTCAACTAAACTGCGTTATAAGTCAGCGTGCATTAAGTTAAGTCTTCTGTTCTGTTCTGTTAGGTGGTAGGAGGTTCGTCCTCCGACTGGCTCGCGACCACTATCATGTCAAAGACGAACCGCCAAATATCTAATGATGTGTTCCGGTTCGATGGCATGTAAGCCAGATTTTCCCCTTTTCCACCCATCCTTTCCCCAAAATGTGGTGGTTCTGATAGTGGACTACTACATTGTCGCCCCTTCCATCAGTATCCTCTAGGTTGGCAACGCATTTACAACATCTCTGGTGTTGTAGATGTCTATGGGCGAAGGTAACCACTTACCATCAGGTGGTCCTTCTGCTCGTTTGCCGTCCGTTATCAATAAAAAAAAAAAAAAAAGTCAAGTAACTCAGTAACTACTCGCATAAGTTTTGATGTTTAATATATATGTAGTTGGCCTTTGGAGAAAAAATCATGTTCTTTAGTTATCTCTTAACCGACTCCAAAAAAGAAAAGGGTTATCAATTAGACTGTGTTTTTAAACGCATAAAATTTTATTGGTTGAACCAATTCTGATGATTTTTTTTATATGATAGCTATAGCTTGATATGTGGTCTCATTTAAGTTTAGCCAAGATTTGACGAGTCTTTCTTGAGTTATTTGTAATAATTGTAATTGTCTTAACACTAGGTTCTCAGGTTCTCTCTGCCTACCTCTGTTATATGGGGGATACAGCGTGAAGTTAAAAAAAAATTGAGGCATTGCATGTTGAGTGGTGGAACTCAACGCCACGCTTTTACCTTGTTACCAAACCCAAAGAAAAAGAATACCTAGAAAATACTAAACTTTTATATTTCCTGGAGTGGGCATCGAACCCACAACCTGTCGCGATTACAGTCGCAAGCTTGTACCTCTGCGCCACGACAGGCGTTACAATAATATTCGTAATAAAATACATAAAAAAGTATAAATAGCACTAATTTTCGAATAACTATATTCACGTATCTCCAAGTAAATTTTCAAATATTTCGACGCAAAGCGATTTTCATTTTGGAATTGTAATTTAAAATATGATTTTGGACCAACTGAAATAATCCCAAGACGATTTGTGGGGAGGCAATTTATATTTCTCGAAGATTCACTGTAAATTTAAACGTGGGTTATTAGATTTAGGTACTTTTGGATTGTGTGGGTAGAATTTTAAATGTACTACGATAGTAATCCTTTACCTTTTTATATAATAACTAAAAGTGATTTCAAGTAAAATGTATTAAAAAGCATGATTATTACGAATAACTCATTAACTCGTCAGATCTTAAATAAAAATGGTTCACTTAGAAAAAATCTGTGTGGTAAATAATTAAAAAATAGAGTCGAACTGAGAAAATTCTCCTTTTTTTGGAAGTCGGTTAAAGCAATTATTAATGAAATATATCACACCAGTAACAAGTATTGGTAAGAAATCGCAGCGTTACGTTTCTACACTTGAAATCAGAGAAGAATGTCTGGACACTAGATTTTCTATATATACAATCTTAGAAAGACGACCAGACAGAGGCGACCTTTTCTTTGAACGTAATCTGCTATTAGCTCCGCCACTAATATATTGTAATTTAAAAAAGGTAAGCCGATGGAAATCGGGTTATATGACATTTCGCCAATGACACGTGCGTATGAGTCTAAATCAAATATTTAAAA
Source organism: Philaethria dido (assembly GCA_033558755.1). Classification (NCBI taxonomy): domain Eukaryota; kingdom Metazoa; phylum Arthropoda; class Insecta; order Lepidoptera; family Nymphalidae; genus Philaethria; species Philaethria dido. Next base: position 26,589 of record JAKGSA010001757.1, on the reverse strand, counting down.
AAATCTTTAAGAATATATTTTATATATATATATATATATATATATATATATATATATATATATATATATATATATATATATATATATATATATATATACGAGGTGTGTTCAAAAAGTAAGGTGATATTCACACCATCCTTCATTCATGAGGTCCATATTTTTCGATAGCAAGAAATCGCCGAGCACGCAAAACACTTATAACCTTTACGCCTCTCCCAACCAAACAAAAAATGCTA
>JAKGSA010001757.1:0-26251 GCA_033558755.1 Philaethria dido | reverse complement strand
ATATATATATATATATATATATATATATATATATATATATATATATATATATATATTTTGTTTTTTACGCAATTTATTATGAACTCTAACCTCACAATACGAGATAGATTAAACCACTACCGGTAGTTCCGACAGCTTCTATCAAATAGGTATTCAATAGGAAATCGAATATTTCTAGAAAACCGAAAACGGGTTAGATTTGTATGGGTATTGAATTGTATGTATGAAAATGCATGTACCGAATACATTTTTAACTGACTTAAAAAAAAGCAGAAAAGATTTTTATTTGGTGAACCAATTTTGATGATTCTTTTTTCATATGATAGCTAGTGCTTTTGTTGTGGTTCCATTCAAATTTAGTTAAGATCTGAAATTAAGTTTTTGAGATATTCGTAATAATTCTAATGTTTACCATATTTTATTTCAAGTCGGTATTCTTTTTTTCTTATTTTTTTTTAGTTATTATCTAAAGTTTGGCCTAAACGGTTTTTTAGTTTTAAGCTGTATCCCTTTATAGTATTTATGCTTTATGTATATATGTACACATAGCAGGATAGTCAGAGGAATTCTGAGGAACTTCTTCTTTGTTCTAGTGTTAAGATACTCCGTTCTCTTAAGGTTTCTGTCCCCCACTTTCCGCCGAATTGATACTAAATATTCATCTATATATAAATAGGTGGAGCAAAAACTTCGTACCCCTTTTTACGAAAATTACGCGGACGCGGAGGAGCATGAAATTTGGCACAATTATAGCTTATATAGTGCAGAATGCTCTTTTTTTTAAATAATACATAAAAAGTATATTTAATTAATAAAATAAATGATACACTACTATGGTTTGACATCCACGTACACTACCTAAAGACAACGCGTTGTTAACGCATCAACGGGGACACTGGATGTTATAAATATATTAAATATATTCGTTTCCTGGAGTGGAATTAATTTCCTGGGTTTGGTAACAAGGCAAAATGCGACGTTGAGTTCCGCTACTCAGCACGCAATGCCTCAATTCGGCGGAAAGTGGGGAACGGAGTGTCTTAACACTGGGTTCCCTATGCCTACCCTGCTATATACGGGATACAGTGTGAAGCTATGTATGTATGTTTCCTGGAGTGGGAATGGAACCCACATCCTATCATTCTATAGTCGCACATGTACATATAGGTATACATACAGCACTGATAATAATATTCCCAGCTACCCATAACAGGTTTAGAAATAAAAAAGACAACCAACCAACCAAGTTTGGTAACATGCCAAAGCTTTTATGTTTCTCTGTTGAAATAATATCGCTCGATATCGCCCGCGGTTAGAATCGAAAGTTTTGTAGAAATTTCTGCGTATTTGTTTATATATGTTATTTTGTTTTGTTTTTAAATTGTTTTCCATTGACCCTTGAAGGGTATGTGATTCCTTTTAATATGTATAGGGTTGTGTTCAACTTTTCGTTGTTTTAACTGACTTTCAAATAGGACGAGGTTCTTAATTCGGTGATTTTTGTGTGCTACCGCATAACTTTTTACTGTTAGTGCTTCTATAGTGTTAGGTGGTAGGAGGTAGACGTCATACGACTGGCTCGTGACCACTATCATGTCAAAGACGAACCGCAAAATATTTAATGATGTGTTCCGGTTCGATGGCATGTAAGCCAGGTTTTCCCCTTTACCACCCACCCTTTCCCCAAAATGTGGTGATTCCAATAGCGGACTACTACAGTCCCCCCCTTCCATCTCTATCCTCTAGGTAGGCAACGCATCTGCAACGTCTCTGGTGTTGTAGATGTCTATGGGCGAAGGTAACTACATACCATCAAGTGGTCCGTCTGCTCGTTTGCCATCCGTTATCCAAAAAAAAAAAGATGTGATTCTATTTAAATTTAATTGAGATATGACAAGTAGTTTTTGTTTTATAATTTTATATTTTAGTGCATTTTATTTGATGTTGATTTGTTTTTTTTTTAAATCTTCAATTATTTTGAATATAGAATATAGTATCTTTCTACTTCATTTACCTGGACTATAAGACCTAAATTCTCATTTTATTTCGTTTCAGTAGGAATTTCGAGGAAACCTATTTTAGTCCTCTAGGTCCTCTCTCTGTAAGGTTCAACTTCCAGTAGTTTTGCTTGTACTAGCGTTCCCGTTGACGCGTTAACAACGCGTTGTCTTTAGCAATGAATGTATATATCACTTTATATAAACATAGATGTCAAACCATGATAGTGTGTATAACATTTATTCTATTAATTTATGCATTATTTTAAAACATGCTAGTATTTTGCACTCCAAAATATAAGTCTGAAAAATGTCATGCTCCTCCGTCAGCGGAATTTTTGCAAAAAGGGGTACAAAGTTCTTATTTAAAGTATTTGTTGTGTCTTGACACTTGGTACTTGATTTTTTCTGCATATCTGCTAAGCGAAAAAAGCTTAAAATTATTTAATTTAAGAAGAGATACCGAAATTTTAAAATTTCCTATCTTATTTAGAAAAAAAAAATAGGTCAATAAAAATGAATTTTGTAACAAATTTAATATAAACAAGCTAAGTTATTATAATATTCGTTGAACATAAAAGGAAGTCACGATTGGGCACTGATTGGCATTTCAAATTACGTTCAGTAACTTTAATTAATATTTTCTTTACAAAATTGGTATTGTTACAAAATTATTTTGTTATTTGACGAATTTATTAAAGGGAAACAGGTATATATAGGTTCGCTTATCGTGGCACAGAGGCACAAGCGTGCGACTGTAAACGCGACAGGTTGTAGGTTCCGTTCCCACTCCTGGAAATGGAATTTTTCATTTCCTGGGTTGGGTAACAAGGCAAAGCGTGTTGAGTTCCGCCACTCAGCACGCGATGCCTCAATTCGGCGGAAAATCGGGAACGGAGTGTCTTAACACAAGTTTCCCTCTGCCTACCCTGCTATATGCGGGATACAGTGTGAATCTATGTATGTATGACTTGGGCAAACATATTATATAAATTCATGGTATAGGATGTTAGGTTTCGTCGAGTTTGTTTTTTTGCCAATCGTAAATGTCTAACAACCTTGTACTTTTTTTTTAACTTCACGCTGTATCCCGCATATAGTGGGGTAGGCAGAGGGAACCAGAGAACCTAGTGTTAAGACACTCCGTTCTCTTTCAACATTTCCTTCTTTTTTTTTGGCGTCCATATATCATGTTAGCGAAGTTATAATAAGTATAGCCCATCTGAAGCATGCATGTTCAGTAGAAGGCAAACTACTAAACAGATTTAGATGAAACTTTTTCAGTAAAATAGCTTATACGTCAGAATAACAAATACCTACGCTACAATTTAAAAAAATTGTAATTTCACCGTAATATAACGATAAGTCTCTTACCTTCGCATCCATAACCTCCTAACATACATATATACATAATTGATGTGTTCGGTACTCTCAAGTCTATGCAATATGTTACAGTAATAGCCTTACCTTTATAAATCGCCTACAGTTTTTGTTAGAGCGAGGTACTTGAAAAATCACATATCCAGCGCTGACGGTAGCTATTCCTAACGATCTTCATCTTATTAATGCTACCCATTTTTTGTTTCAATGTTAGATAGTTATTCAATTCTTTTCGGATTTTTCTTGGATAATATATACTTGGAGTGATATTGTGGTTTTTTTTATATATAAAGCAGGGTAGGCAGAGGGCAATAAGTGTGAAGACATCAGATTTCTGACCGAATGCAACATATCGTCTGTCGAGTCTGAGTTAGTATACATGGGGAAGAAGTATAGAAACACTATATTTGTACTAATAACTTTTCAAAAATACAATTTATTTATTTTTTTAACTTCACGCTGTATCCCGCATATAGCAGGGTAGGCAGAGGGAACTAGAGAACCTAGTGTTAAGACAACCCATTTTCTTTCAACAATTCCGTTCCCCACTTTCCGCCGAATTGAGGCATAGCGTGTCGAGTAGCGGACTCAAGTTTTTCAAGAAATGAAAATACTAAATTTTACATTTCCTGTCGAACCCACAACCTGTCGGATTTACATTCGCACGTTTGTGCCTCTGCGCCATGACAGGAATTAGAAATACAATTAATTAATAAAATAAATATTACTGGCACTACCATGTGTTATACATTCCTAAAAAAACGTATATTTTATACGTCAATAGGACTATTAGAATTCATAAAAACGAATAATTTATTGAAAATATTGGAACACTTATTTCGAATATTATCAAAGCTTTTTTTCAGCTGCACGCTGTATCCCGCAGAGGGAACCTGAGACTCCGTTCCCAATTTTCCACCGAGATCAGGCAAAGCGTGCTGAGTGGCGGAACTCAACGCAGCGCTTTGCCTAGTTACCAAACCCAGAAAATGAAAATACTAAACTTTTACATTTCCTGAAGTGAAAATCGAACCACCCAGAACCCAGAACCTATCGTGTTTGTGCCACGACAGGCGTCAATATCAAAGCTGCTCCAAAAAATCTATAATTAAGACTATAAAGAAAGCATACCGATTCAGATTAAATTCACAGAGAAATAATATTATTACAAATAACTTAAAAACCACTTGTCAGAATTTAACTAAAATTAAGTGAAGCCGCGTCAGAAGCACTAGCTATCATATAAAAAAGAAATCCAATCCAATCCAATCCAATCTCTCTTTCGGAAACCCTTTTTTATGGAAGTCGATGAAAATCAAAGTTACTTCATTATAATACTTACTAAGTACATAGTTGAAAGATAAACACCAGTCTTAACCACAATACCGAATTCAATGACAGTTTGATCTGTTTGAGAAAACGTTATTATCTACCTTCCACTTCAAGTATAAATTTTCTTGCAGCTTCACGCAGAGCACTTAGTGTCTAGACATTCCGTTCTAGACATTAGCCTGATATCAAGACATTATGTGTTTAGGGGTGGAACTCAACGCAACATTTTTTATTTTAGACTAGAGAAATGGGGATAAATTAAATATAATAATAAAAATGGAATTTTTCATTTTCTGGGTTTGGTAACAAGGCAAAGCGCGGCGTTGAATTCCGCCAATCAACACGCAATGCCTCAATTCGGCGGAAAGTGGGGAACGGAGTGTCTTAACACTAGGTTCCCTCTGCCTACCCTGCTATATGCGGGATACAGCGTGAAGTTATGTATGTGTATGTAAGTAATAATTTCCCCGAGTGGAATCAAATCTACGACCAAACGTCATAGGGCCTGTTTAAAAAAGAACTTAGATGTTACATGTCACTCAGTTCCACTATATTTTTTGTATGTATTACCGCGTAACTTTTTTCTGGACGAACCAATTTAGATGATTCTTTTTTTTATATTACAGCTAATCCTTATGAAGTGGGTCAGCCATTTAAATTATGGTTAAGATATGACTAGTACTTTATGAGTTATTCGTAACAATTTAACTTTTTAGTGTCTATTAGTATTTAGCTTATTTAAAATTAATTTCCTTTCTTTGTTAAAATCTTTATTATTATTATTTATTGTGTTGTGATGGCCATACTTATACCTATAGCAGGGTAGGCAGAGGGAACTTGAGAACCTAGTATCAAGACACTCCGTTCTCTTTAAGCCGTTCCCCACTATCCGCTGGATTAAGGCATTGCGTGCCAAGTGGCGGAACTCAACGCCGCCTTTTGCATTGTTACAAGAACCAGGAAATGAAAACATTAAATGTTATTAAAAATGTTCATTTCCTGGAGTGGGAATCAAACCCGCAACCTGTCGCGTTTACAGTTACACGCTTGTGCCTCTGCGTCACGACAGGCGTAACCAGGAACATAATAGTTAAAATCGGCAAAATCTATAAAAAATGGTACATATGTACATAAAATGGTAGATAGATAAATACTGAAACACAAACATTGTACCCTCTTAGTAGTGGCGCAGGAAATCTTATAAAGACGTGACAATAAAAAAGATTTCCATGAAATATAGTTACAGTCACCCTATTTACATAAAAATGTTTGTCGATCGGATTACGTTTGGTGGAACGATGGACGAAAATACGTATATAGATAATGCTTAAAAGGTATATATATTCATATATATATAAATATATATTAGTGGCGAAGGATAGAATAGAATAGAAAAATCATGTCACAAGGCATACGTATATATAACAAAATTCCACAAATAATTACAGACCTGCCATTTGAAAAATTCAAAGTCGGTATTAAAAATATATTATTGAGGAAAGTATATTGTTCTGTCCAAAAATATTATACAGATGTTAATGTGTGGAATTAAGTGCTGTTGATGCTCGCTCATTGGGCTTATTGTTGCTGTAAATATATTGTAAAATTTTATTTGAAAAGGGCAACTGTAGAGTTTCTTGCCGGCTCTTCTCAGCAGAACTGTCTTCCGAGCCGGTGGTAGCTTCCATTAGGACTGACACTCCTAACATCTTTTGTAAATTGACGATTCAAAACTGCTTGTTAAGGGCGTATTTTAATATTTTGATTTCATTGGACACACAATAAAATACAAGAACAAAGAGGAAAGAACAATATAAACTAATGTACCTGTATGAAAAGGCTGTCTTATTGCTACAAGCAATCTCTTATACACAACCTTTACTAAGTATAGAAACAAATACGAAATGATAATTTTATAACGCCTGTCGTGGCGCAGAGGCACAAGCGTGCGACTGTAAACGCGACTGGTTTGGGGTTCGATTCCCACTCCAGGAAATGTAAAATTTAATATTTTCTTTTCTTGGGTTTGGTAACAAGGCAAAGCGCGGCGTTAATTTCCGCCACTCAACACGCAATGCCTCAATTCGGCGGAAAGTGGGGAACGGAATTGTTGAAAGAGAATAGAGTGTCTTAACACTAGGTTCTTTGATTCCCTCTGCCTACCCTGCTATATGCGGGATACAGCGAAGCAAAAGATAAAAAAAAATAAAGTCATTTTCTGAGGAGGCCACAGTGATGCAGTACTACAGAGTCTAACAGTAAATACAATCGGTTGTAGGTCCGATTCCCGCTCGGGAACATGTTAATAAATTATACCTGCATGTGCCTCTGCGCCACGACAGGCGTTGAAAATGACTTTAAGAAGTAAAATTATTACCAATCAAAATTTACTTGTCAAATCATAATCAATATTAAACATGGGACCACATCAAAATCAGTAGCTATCACATAAAAAAAGAATCATCCAAACTGGTCCACACAGTAAAAAGATATACGCTAACTCAGATAAAAAATACAGTCGAAAAGATGACCTCTTTCTTTTTTAAGTCGGTTAAAAAAAGTAGGTCAAATCCCTTAAGAAAAGCTTTAACAAGGCAGATTTTTAGGTCTCAGAAAATTAATGAATCATTGCGCTTTGTCACGTTGCCTGTCAAAAACGTGCTATGAATGAGCTTAGCTAGACATTACTAGGCGTTTTTTTTGTACTCAAATTTTAAAAAACAAGGTTTTTATTTTATTCAAAGCATAAAAAGGTAATTGACCATTTTTTTAGCTTCAGGCTGTATCCCGCACATAGCAGGGTAGGCAGAGAGAACCTGAGAAACTAGTGTTAAGACACTCCGTTCTATCACAATCCGTTCCCCACTTTCCGCCGAAATTAATAGCGATTAGTTAGAAAACGAAAATTTGCCATCAAAGATTTTCTGAAATAGCTATGTGAATCGAAAAAACGAGATGTTATATTTTGCATTTCGAAAGTACAGCAACAATTCGGAAGAAATTAAATAAAATATTATAATATTAGTACACATACATACATACATAGCTTCACGCTGTATCCTGCACATAGCAGGGTAAGCAGAGGGAATCTGAGAACCTAGTGTTAAGACACTCCGTTCTCCACTTTTCGCCGAATTGAGACATTGCGTGCGTGAGTGACGTAACTTTACGCCGCGCTTTGCCTTGTTACCAAAACCCAGGAAATGAAAAATTCCATTTTCTGGAGTAGGAATCGAACCCACAACGCACGCTAGTGCCTCTGCGCCACGACAGGCGTTATAATATTAGTTAATAGTGTATTGACTATTATTATAACGTTTTCGTTCTAATATGTCGTATTAGAACGAAAACTGAAGAACGGAGTCTCATAACACTAGATTTTCTCCAATTGCCATGTATAATTGGACAAAGCGTAAAACTGCTCTAAAAAACTAAGCCAAAGAAAATAATAGCCACCTAAATTGACTTGGAATCGAACCTATAATTATCACGTACTAGCAATTCTTTTAAAGGAGAACGAATGAACTATAAAAAAACTGAGGAAGTACTTAGTGGTGGTAATTTATTAGATTTACTATTGCATCTAGCTTTTCCATTCGAATCAATTGAATAACCACCGGGTTGGTATAGTTCGTTCTTTTCCGAGTGCTTTTGTCACGTTTAGTTTTTTTTCCTTTTAGCTTGACACTGTATCCTGCATATAGCAGGGTAGGCAGAGGGAACCGGAGACCCTAGTGTTAAGACACTGTTCTCTTTCAACAAATCCGTTCCCCACTTTCCGCCAGATTAAGGCAATGCGTGTTGAATGGCGGAACTCAACCCCGCGCTTTGCCTTGTTACCAAAGCCAGAAAATGAAAAATTTTCATTTCCTGGAGTGCAAATGGAATCCACAACCTGTCCCTTTACGCACACTTGTGCCTCTGCGCCTCGACAGGCGTTTATTTAAGATCTAACAAGTAGTTTTTGAGATATTCGTAATTTTACTATTATAAGTGCATTTTCTTTCAAATCGGTTTTTTTATAAAAATCTTAATTATCAAAACCAGTTCTTTTCAGTGCAAAATCTAAAAGATCAATTACCGACGAACCTCAAATTAAAAATAGCTATAGGTAAATACCGAAACGCTCAAAACGAAATATTCCTATTCATGAAAAATATTTGATTTCTGAAAAGAAACTACGCGACTGAATGCGCTTGAATAAAGGCGCCTGAATTATAAACTATGCTGAGATTTTTTAAGCATCAATTTTTTTTGTGTATAAGCAGGTAGATGGAGAGAACTTGGTGTCTATGTATTCCGTTCTCTGCTTTCCAAATTGATTAAAGATAATGCATGTTAAATCACGTAACTGAACGCAGTGCGTTCTTACTTGAGGAGAAATCATATTGATTTAGGTATATATTACATACATACATAGACTCACGCTGTATCCCGCATATAGCGGGGTAGGCAGAGGGAACCTAGTGTTAAAACACTCCGTTCCACACTTTCCGCCGAATTGAGGCATTGCGTGCTGAGTGGCGAAACTGAACGACGCCCTTTGCCTTGCTACCAAACCACTCCAGGAAGTGAAAATACTAACATTTCCTGGAGTGGGAATCGAACTCACAACCTGTCGTGTTTACAGTCGCACGCTTGTGCCTCTGCGCCACGACAGGCGTTAAATATAATTTAAATAAAAATAATTTCCCCTAATGGGAATCGAACCCACAACCAATCGGGTATATAGTTATATACTTGCCACTTTGCTATCTGCAGCTATGATAAATTATTTTTAAATTTTAGAATAGAGGTATATTTTTTGCGGCCACGTTATTAATTCTATCAAACTAGGGCAGAGCAAATACAGCATCCCTTTAGGGGCTGATAATAAATGAATATTAGAATCTTTGAACTTGTATTTTTAAATATATTTTTGTTGGAATTTCTTTAGATGTTCTGTTCTTTTGAATTTATTTAACGTTTTTGGATAGGGACTGAAATAATAATATTGATATTCATATCTCCTGTCGTGGCGCAGAGGCACAAGCGTGCGACTATAAACGCGACAAGTTGTGGGTTCGATTCCCACTCCAGGAAATCGATTTTTTTATTTCCTGGCTTTGGTAACAAGGCTAAAGCGCGGCGTTGAGTTCCACCACTCAGCACGCAATGCCTCAATTCGGCGGCAAGTGGAAACGGAGTGCCTTAACACTAGGTTTCCTCTGCCTACCCTGCCATATGCGGGATACAGCGTGAAGCTATGTATGTATGTATATTCGTATCTCCATCGTTATTTAGTTCGAATATGCCTGATTACATATAATCGTTTTGCTTCAACTTAACAACATATGGCAGAATAGATAGAAAGAACCTAGTGTTACGACACTCCGTTCTATTTTTTGCAATCGAAAAATGGTGAACGGTCTGCCTCAATACGGTGAAAAGTGAGGAACGGAATCGTTGAAAGAGAACGGAGCATCTTAACACTAGGTTCCCTCTGCCTACCCTGCTTTATGCGGGATACAGCGTGAAGCTAAAGAAAACATTCTATGTCACGTTTCAACTTACCAAAGCAAAGAAATAAAAATAATATAAATATTATTATACCCGCAAGTGGGAATCGAATCCACAACCAATCAAGTTTACAGTCAGATGTGTCACAATGCACTATGACGGACGATGGATGGTTTATTGGAACTTCGAATACATGAAAATTATAAATTATTTACTGTTTGGGATTTAAAGTGTAATTAATAATTCATCGTATCGATTTGTAAAGAGTATTTCGTGGAATACTCCATACCTATATGTTTTTAAAAGCATTTTTCATAGCATTATAATTTATTAAATTATTTTAACAAGATAAATCGCATATATTTTAGTATTCCGAAATACATTTCTAGGAACCAGATATTTCGTAAACTTTACTAAAGTCCGTAGTTTCAGATAGTCTACATACATACATACATACATACATAGCAAGGTAGGCAGAGGGAACCTAGTGTTAAAACACTCCGTTCCCCACTTTCCGTCGAATTGAGGCATTGTATGATGAGTGGCGGAACCCAACACCGCGCTTTGCCTTATTACCAAACCCAGGAAATGAAAAATTCCATTTCCTGGAGTACGGATCGCACCCACAACCTGTCGCGTTTACAGTCGCACGCTTGTGCCTCTGCGCCACGACAGGAGTTATTTGTAATAATTATTATTACGAATAACTCAAAAACTACCTCTCAGATCTTAACTAAATTTGATGGAACCACATAATATTATACGATAACATATATAGAAAAACATTCGAATTGATCCTCCTTTTTTGAAATAGGTCAAAAATTCGAACCCTATACCCTAGAAAGGGGAATCAAAACCTCTAATTAGGTCGACTCGGCCTTTGTTAACCCTTCATTCTACTGGAACAATGGTAGACGCCGAAATAATTTCGGCATCTCGATAGACTACAAATCTCGGCTGACACTTGATTCTATTAAAACTGAATGATTTATTCAATTTATACGCTGTCAATACCATTGGAGTATGCGGATGATGAGTTAACTTGACTTTTGCAAGTGGAACTGCTTAAAAGGTTGTTGGGAGCTTTTGGTTGATTTTGTTAATGTTTTTGTTTAGTTTTTTTTTATATTGATTAAGATTTTAATAAAAATAAAATGCGCTAGAAGTTATTACGAGTAACTCAAAAACTATTCGTCAGATCTTTATTAAATTTGAACGGGATGACATAAGATTTATTAGCTATCGTAAATATAGAATAAATCATCTAAATTTGGTGCAGCCAGTAATAAGTTCTTTAAATTTAGGAAGCAAATACTCATAAAGTAAGCTATAAAAGCTAGTTATGTGTTATATGTCTGAAATGTGCTAATTAAGTACCTTCATTTGGTATCCCACACGTTACCTATTAATGATTTTTTTGTTTTTATTCATAACGAAATTGCTTTTAGAGGGCGCCATATTGAATTAAAAGTGTCATCACATATCTAGGAACACTTGGAGTATCAATACCTATCTAATATCACCTTAATTATATAAATCAGTCCAGGAGTTTGGAAGATATGAGGTAATAAAGAATATTACAAACATACATGATACGTGCGAAAAACATAACCCTCCTCTGACAGTTGGGCAAAAAGATTATCTTTCTAGGTTCTCTCTTCAAAAATGAAAGAGTTGAAAGGCAAAATTACACTCATAGTATATGAATTAGGTTAAGCACTGATCATTTGAGACAAGTTGATGGATGTGCAATTTCTTTTTTAAAAGGCTACGTTAAGTAGTTGCTGATGTGCCTGTATAGTTCTGGCAACTGCCTAAGTGACTTGAAGGTTATATCAGTATTATTGCAAATATTAATTCTATAGAGTTTGTAGAATAAATATAATAGAAGGATAAAAAGGCCTCATGATATATTAAATAGATAGGATATGGGATATATTTGATTGTTTATTAAATTAAATAAATTCACCTGATATTAAAACACAAGCTTACCCGTAAAAAGTATAAAGATAACATACAAAAAAGTACAGTCAAAGGAGAACCTACTCCTTATTTTGAAATTGGTTAAAAATACGCCAATTTAAAAAAAATGATTAGGGTCGATAAGAAACTGCTGTTCAAGGTTGACGAAAAACATAAAAATATGTTAAACTATATAAATATTAATAACATTCTTTGTATACGGTATATACACGGCAATATTACTTTGTTCGTCAGCCATTAATGACCCATAAAATGTTTTTAGATTTCAATATTTACTCCACTAAATACGCAAGTCCTTTAAATGAAATGGGTAGAAACTAGAAAATACAGTGTCAGGCAGAGAGCATTTAGTGTTAATAAATGCTCTCTGCTTCTTGCAAAAAGACAAATAGTGAAAAATATTGAAAGGAAATAACCTGAAATCTGTTCTTGGCACAATACCTGCCCGCTGCACAATATTAAGGCACTCATACGAAGTGTCTGCCAAAAGATGTTTAATGATCCCTTTAATATTTTTGTTATTTGATATCTCTACCGTTATATGAAACCAAGAATATAGTAAAAAAATTTAAAAAATCCAAATTCTGATAATTTTTCATTAATCATCAAATCAGATAGATATATTATAGATAGAACAGAACCCTTCATTTTACCTGGTAATACGAAAATATTTTGGAAATATGTACATTTTTTTTAGCTTCACGCTGTATCTCGCATATAGCAGGGTAGACAGAAGGAACCTAAGAATCTAGTGCTAAGAGACTCCGCTCCCCACTTTCCGCTGAATTGAGGAATGTAGATTCCGAATGAAAATTGAGTCCACAAGCAGTTTTTTTTTACATTTTTGATATTTTTTCGCAGGTTCACTTTTTCCGTATAGTCGGTTAGTCAAAACGCTCCTAGAAAGAGTGTCAAGACACTCTATATTTCACTTTCTGCTCGATATTGCTTGCTAAGTTGCTGGAACTATACGCCGCGCTATATCCAAATCCTATCAGATCAAAGAAAAATAATAATTCAAATATATTCAACCCCCTTAAATGAGAACCGAACCCACAACCAATACCAATTACAGCCACGTATTGTGATAACACACATTTTTGATATTATTCCTAACAATATATATTACGCGTTAAGTCCCATGCTTTGAACTCTAATCTGCTTTTATGCTGAAGTATTACAGACTAAACTTTGAAAGCATCTCATTATTAGGAGATTATGGCATTGTTATCAATACCGCGTGTGATAATGTAAATTTGCGACCCTGTGGTATGTTGATTTACTGGTTAAAGGATTGGGACGTGGGTTCGATTTTTATAGTGTAATTTGCCGTGCTTTGCCTTATTACCAGAGTGAGGTAATAAAAATATTAATACAAGGTTCGATTACCAGCTGAAAAAATAATTATATTTAACTTATTTTCATTTCTTCCCCAGAGTGAAGACAAATCGCAGCGTTGAGTTACGCTAAACATACAATTTGTCGAATTCGGGCGAAAAAAGGCGAACGGAGTGTCTTAACTAGGTTCTCTTTGACCCAGCTATGCGGGATAAAGCATGAAACTGCTTTTTTAGTCAATTAGCAATAGATATTAATTAGTTTTACTTGTACTTCGTATACCTAACGGTATAATAGTTTTACGCCACATATTCTCAATGTGAAAAAAAAAATATATAATTCGATAAGTCCTACGTTTTTTTTTTTTTATACCACGACGGTGGCAACAAGGCACACGGCCCACCTGATGGTAAGTGATTACCGTGGCCTATGGACGCTTGCAACACCAGGGGCATCACTTACGCGTTGCCGACCCTTCAAAAACCTATTTATTCCCCTTTTGAAGAACCCCATATTGTAGCCCTCTGAGAAAACCTCGGCAGGGAGATCATTCCACAATCCTACGTACACTGGCATAAGTGAAAAACATTATGTATGAATCTTTTAATAATTAATCCTTTGATTAATGACAAATTATAATCATGAATAATCATTGCACTTGTACCATATATCCATGGATTGCTAAAGAATTCTGTTTATTCATTTAGCTTCACGCTTTATCCCACATATAGCAGGGTAGGAACAGAAGGAACCTGGGAACCTAGTGTGAACCTTTCCGCCGAATTATGGCATTGCGTGCTAAGTGCTGGAACACAACGGATTTTTTTTCTTACTTACAAATTTTATGGTTGTCCATAAGCGACTAACTCTTATAAATATTACTTAATTTTTCCTTCCTTTCCTACCCATCCATATACAAACCGTGATTATCGTAGCAAAGTGTGGAACGGAGTGTCTTAACACTAGGTTCCTTCTGCCTATCCTGCTATATGCGGGATACAGCGTGAAGCTATGTATGTATGTATGTAATGTGTATGTATGTATGTACTATTATAGCAAAAAATCTTTTAAATGAAGCATACATTATCAAAAGCGGAGGTGTAACACTTTCGTTACTCTTTCTCCTTTTCTTTGTTCGGTCATTAAAACAAAGGGAAGCGGCTTGAATACACTCTTTACTCGGCTTAATGTAAAAAATACATTTAAATATAAAAGCTTGGGGCATAGGAGCGCTGTGGGACAACGATTGTAAACGTGAATGGTTGTGGATTCGATTCCCATTCAGGGATCTTCTCTAATCCCTTACTTTATGGAGGCTAAACTGTTATATAAATTTAAATATAAGTAATGTGTTTAGATTAAGGAAATTTGTTAATTTTTTTTTTTTTTTTGTGTGCTGTAAGTTTTTTCTTAAGGGTACGATGGGGCTGACATTTTTGTATTTGTAGTACTTAAAAAGCCCCTAAATAAAAAATAGATTAAAAAAATAAAAAAAATCTCTATTATCTGGTAAGAGATCAAAGCGCGGCGTTGAGTTACGTTTCAGTTCTTTTATTGATTTTTATGATAGGGACGTTGGGTTCTAAGGCAAATTATTCTAAGTAGTACTCAAAGTTGATAGAAAAATGTGTTGAAATATAATGTATGTTTACAATATATATTATCTAATAATTATCTTTTTAAATTTCTTTGTTTTTCAGTAGTAAATTTATCTTTACATCAAAGAGCCCAGAAACTCGGCACCAGATTTGAGTTTCCACCCTTACTTTGCTGTACTTTTATTCCTCGGCGGAACATTGGGGATCGGAAGTGTTAAAAGAGAACAGGTGTCTTAACACTAAGGGTTCTGGTTCCCTATCTTTCTACCTGCGCCCTTATCACATATACAGCTTGAAACTAAAAAGAAAAAAAGAAAATTATCTTCTAGGGTGAAATGCTTTAGTGATAACATGCACTTATTTACATATTTACTTGGGGGTGTATATTAAGTACTTTATATTTTCATGGGCAATAAAGAAAGGCTGACCCATTCTTTATCCCGAAAAGCAGGGTTGTGCATGATGAACCCTAGTGTTAAGTCGCTCCGTCGTTTTCCTCTTTCCAAATCAATTCGAGACATTACAAGTTAAGTGATGAGGGACTCAACGCTGACCATTGGCATCTCAAATTCAATTACACAATAAGCTTATATTAATTACAAAGAATAAATATATTGTTAACCAACATTAGAAAAGGAAATTATAAAAAACACATTATATGTCACAGTCTACAGACACTACGTTCTCTCCAAATACCCTGCTATTCACGATAAAAGCGTGAAGCTCACTTGTCATTTTTTTTTTTGTTTCACGCTGTATCCCTGCATATAACAAGGGTAGGCAGAAAGGAACCTGATCTCGACTTTCCGTTTCCCCATTTATGCTTTTGCATATATAATATGTAAAAAAAGGGTTAAATCTTCACAGTATTAAAGGCTGCGCTCATTTTCTACGTGTTAGCTTGACATATGGAACGTTTGGGAACGTAAAGAAATAACTTAACCGTTTTTTATTAGACTTTCTAATAAAAATAAAATGTTGAAGTTATATTTTTTTAATACTAGTGTTACTTTTGACACGTGCACAACGCGTTGTCTTTAACAATGTATATCATTTATATAAAGCTTATGGATGTTAAACTATGGTAGTGTGTGTAACATATATTTTTGTTAATTTAATACATTTAATATGCATTATTTTTAAAAAAATATTATCATTCTGCACCACTCCTTCGTTATACTTAAACTATAAAGTGTGCCAAGTTTCATGCTCCTCCGTCCGCGTATTTTCATAAAGGGATCCAAAAAGTTTTTGCTTCACGTATTTATATATAGATTAAAACAATAGTTATATTCAAAGTATTTTTTGATTTCGCTTCCGCTCTGATAAGACTAAGCGCGGCGTTAAACTCACTCACTGAGCGCATGATGTCCTGGCTAGAGACGAAAGTGGATGAGAGTGACTCACTAGGTTATTTTTATATAACCCAAAAAGTTACAGGAAGTGTGTAGATAAAGATAATTTTTTTTGAATATTTAATCATTTTAACAAAAAGGAAACAAACAGTTTCAAGTTACAGTGTACTAAAGTAAACATTATTACGAATAGTAATAGAAGTGCGTCAGATATACAGTTAGAAGTATTAGCTATCATATGAAAATATATCACGAAAATTGAATACGAAGTCAAATTGACCCAACCCTGCTTATTTGACGTCTGTTAAAAATTGGCATAAGAGTATATAATTTTTTGAGGTTGGTTATAATTTAAAATATAATACATACATACACTTAGCAGGGTAGACAGGGGAACTAATGTTAAGACACTTTCCGTTCTCCATTTTCCGCCAAATTGAGGCATTACGTACTGGTGGCTGGCGGTACGCTTTCAACTTTCACTTGCCCTTTGTTACCAAACCCAAGAAATGAAAAATTCTATTTCTGGTGGGAATCGAACCCACAACTTCCTTCGCATCTACAGTCGCACGCTTGTGCCTCTGCGCCACGACAGGCCGTTCATAGGCATTAAATATGGTATCAAAAAAATATTATATTAGCTTTGCTAGGTATGTATATAAATTATCTTTTAGTGAGCGAAGTCAAGGATGAGAGAGAATAGAAGAAAAAAATTACGACTTTGCTTTCAAGGAAATGAAAAAAAAAAAAAAAGGTATAAAATAATAATAATATATTGGAGGCTACACACTTTGCGAAATAGATTCGCCAATTTCGTGGTACGGAATTATTAGGCACGTATCGAGATCGAAAGCTGGTTACTGTGATTTAAAATTGGCCAATTACACTTATATATATATATATATATATATATATGCTCTTATAAAATTTATTAATTTTCAGATATATATAATAGTTATAGCACCAAAATTTAAAAAAATATATTAATATCGATACATATCAATCCAGCTCAATTTATCCACTAAATTACCCCAACTAATATGATATTAATAAAGCCTTGCTCTATTCAGAGTTAAATACATTTACATTACTTTATTCCCACCTTCTTCATGCTTAACTTACAATTTCTTTATAACCTCTTTAAAATTTATATACAAATGCTTTTTAATAAAAGGGTATGGGAATATATTACGCATTAATCGCAAAAAGAATATGTTTGTCAAAATATCTCAAAAACATATGTCAAAATTTCACGACAAATCCGACTATATTAGCTTAAAATTTGACTCAAAGCATAAAATAGAACTTACAGAATTCTTCAAAAACAGTCCTTTTATTTGAACCACAGCACAAATCACTACACAAAATCACTATTTAATTTTAAAAACACTACGAAATACACTTAGTGACCTTATTTTGATGGTATTCCACACGCGAATCTCGTTATATTCATACTTATGAAAAAGCTCGCAAAGTAGCGCTTTTAGCCGGCGTTCCGAACACACTGAACAGTGTAGACCCGGCCGTGTGTCTAAATATGTCTGTCCCTTTCCCACTTGAGGGGATTTCAGGCTGTAATCTCGTCTTTCTCTCTCTTACACCCTGAAAATGTACAGTTTGTAGGTATAGGTCAATATAAAACCTTCTCGGATACTGAGGCTGCAGTTAGGGTGACGATGTTTTGTTGTTCAAATGTGGGATGATACGTCAGTGACAGTTTTTTTTACATATTAAAAAAAAACCTTTGGTTTTAATTAAAAAATACAGGTTAGTCTAACGTAATAACATAATATTGGACTGTAAGCACGTTAAGCACATTAAGTGTGAGTCCCGATCCTTCGAGGAATTATTATATATATATTTTTTTAAATTTTACGCTTTGCTTAGACAAAGTTCGGAGTTTAGCTCCGTCCTTTAACTTATTGTATTGCAGATATTACATCTCAATTTCGAGCACAAAGAGGAGAACAGAGTGTATCGACATTACGTTCTCTCTGACTTCCAAGACACTTTTTTAAGCAAAAATTATTAAGAGGAAAATATTGATAAAAATTTAAATGCTATTGATTTTCAGATGAAGAAAGAATAGTTATGGTTTTAGTAGTTCTACTGGACAAAACTGTCCCTTTAACCAATTATAGTTTTATTTAGAACTTACCATTAGCATCATTATAGATTATATAAGGAATTATAAAAGATTATTTTAACTATGATTTTCGAATTTAGGAATAAAAAAAGAAACAAACAATTAAGCTAAACAAACAAAATACCCTAATTTTGTAGTCCTTTCACTATAAACAATATTTAAAAAAAAAAAAATTAAACAGTTTACTATCTGTCAAAATTACAATACAAAAACGGGGAATACCCTACCCAACCCGCTTCGCAGCGACCTTCGATACGCATGCGTACAGCAACCCGTCACAGAGTCACACACCCTGGCCACAGACTAAATAATATAGAGTACCAATACACACACATGTATAAACACACACATGTGTAGTATTGCTGTCAGTGTTTTAACTTTTAACCGACTTCAAAAAAAGATGTTATGAATTGGACTGTAGGTAGTTGATAGGTAGTGTTTCTGATGTGGTCTCGTGGTGTTAAAATCTGTTGAGTACTTTATGAGTTATTCGTAATATGTATTTTTATTGAAGTTAGTTTTCTTTTTTGTCATAAAATACAAAATATATGTATTTTTTGAATAAAATAGTATATAATTACTAAGTTTTACATTTATTACGTAAAAACGTTAGTGATTTAATTCTATTTTCTTTGCGAATATTCTCTTCCAGTATAGTACACACATATACACTATACACACATATATAAACTCTTCCTCATATACACACACAGTTCTGACACACACGCGTACATATTCCATAGCATACATCCATATAATATTGTAAGTGTGTGCGTACGTTAAAATACATGCATAGCACACATATACAAACGAAACACACACATGTGTATAATGTTTTCATAAAAGTTTATGTTATCGTAACTAAAATTAATACTTCACGCGAAGAAATTAGTTAAAGTTAATAATTTCGCGTAACTTGTTGTAATGTATGCATAAAATAGTAGAGTTTGAATGTAAACATGAATGGTTTCGGGTTCAATCTCTATTTGGGGGAATATTTTTTTAACGCCTGTCGTGGCGCTAAGGCACAAGCGTGCGACTGTAAACGTGACATGTTGTGGGTTCGATTCCCACCCCAGGAAGACCCCATTGGAGAGGCCTGGACATATCCAGCAGTGGACGAAATAGGGCTGATGATGATGATTTTATTTAAGCTTTACGCTGTATCCCACACAGCTTGGCAGGCAGAGGGAACCTGAGAACCTAGTGTTAAGACACTCCATTCTCTTATGATTTCCGTTTCCCACTTTCTGTCGAATTGAGGCATTGTGTGCTGAGTGACGTAACTCAATGCGAGGGGCTTTGCCTTGTTATCAGAGCGAGGATAGAAAATATTAAATATTAATTATAATAAATATTTTATATTACATATTTTTTTATTAGCTTTACGCTGTGTCCAGCACGTAGTAGAGTAGGCAGAGGGAACCTAAAATCTAGTGCTAAGACACTCCGTTCTCTTATGATTTCTGTTCCCCACTTTCCGCCGAATTGAGGCATTGTGTGCTGAGTGACGGAACACAATGCGGGGCTTTGCCTTGTAATCAGAGCGAAGTAATCAAATATGAAATATTATAAATATATATATATATATATTTTAACTATGGTAAGGCAAAACGCAGCGTTAAGTTCCTTCATTCCTCCACTCAACGCGGAAATTCTCGAAAAGTGGAGTGTCTTAAACTTCACGCTGAATCCCGCACATAGCAGAGTAGGCAGAGAGAACCTGAGAAGCTAGTGTTAAGACACTCCGTTCTCTTAAGATTTTCAGTTCTAGATTTTCATTTTTTACCGAATTCATATGTAATTATAGAAAAAAACTTAATATAATTCTATTAAACGATTCAAAGAGTATACCGAAAAGTTTTTATGTTTGATGTTTGTTCTATGTCTGGAAACTTTTATACGTTTTCGATTAAACAGTACGTATTATATAGGTAAATTATTAAATAGGTAATCAATTAAGACAACGCCTGTTGTTTCAGGGTGTAACGCGACAGGTTGTGGGTTCGATTCCCACTCCAGGAAATGTAAAATTTAGTATTTTCATTTTCTTGGGTATGGTAACAAGGCAAAGCGCGGTGTTGAGTTCTGCCACTCAATACCCAATATCTCAATTTGGCGGTAAGTGGGTAAAGAAAATGTTGAAAAGAGAATGGAGTGACTTAACACTAGGTTCTCTGGTTCCCTCTGCCTACCCTGCTATATGCGGGATACAGCGTAAAGTTAAAAAAAAACCTAATTAAAATTTTCATCCCTCGCCACTGCTAGCTATCATATATAAAAGAATTATCAAAATTTGTTCATGCAGTAAAAAATTGTGGGGTAACTTATATCAAAATGAGGACCTCTTTTTTTGGAAGTCAGTTAAAGACGAGAAAAAGCTAGTTAATTTTGTGTAATGTTAGTGACCCATTTGAAGAATAATGTCAGTAGGTTAAAGATTCCAATTCAAAGAAACGTGAATTTCGTACTGTTATTTCCTTATTATGAATCAATCAAGTCTAATTTTTATTATATTGTGGTTTTCCTTTTACCTTTTGATGATAATTGAATATTTGTGTATAAAATTCAGCTTTTTCCCAGAAAGTAGAGTAGTCAGAGAGAACCAAGTGTCAAGACACTCTGTTCATAGACATTAAGTGTTGAATAACGGAACTCAACGCCACGCTTCGTCTTATCAAAATGGGGACGTCAAAATAATTTATATATATTCTTTCCCCCGAATGGACGTCGAACCCATAACCTAAGTGCTATTTTTTTATGGATAGCGGATGGCAAACGAGCAGAAATACCACCTGATGGTAAATAGATACGCGTTTTGCCTTGTTAGCAGAGCGAGGAAATGATAATACTAAATATTATTCAATATTTTCATTTCTTGGAGAGTGGGAATCGAACCCACAAGCTGTCGCGTTTACGTTCGCTTGTGTCTCCACCCCACGACAGTCGTTTCTTATAACTTCAGTGTATTCGTCGTAGCGATATTCAAACTTCAATAATTAACTAAATTGAACTCATGTTTAGATTTTGAACTCAATTGAAATAGTTAGGGTATATAGTTCTAAGTCTTATTGGTTTATTGGAGTTAGGATACCCTTCATATATATATATACGAATACGAATGACGCCTGTCGTGGCGTAGGCACAGAGCGTGCGACTATTAGCGCGACGGGTTATTGTGTTCGGTCACTCCAGGAAATGTAAGTTTAGTATTTTCATTTCCTGGATTTGGTAACAAGGCAAATCGCGGCGTTGAGTTCCGCCACTCAGCACGCAATGCCTCAATTCGGCGGAATGGGGAACGGAATTGTTGTAAGAGAACGGAGTGTCTTAACACTAGTTTCTAAGGTTCCCTCTGTCCCTGTTATGTGCGGGTTACAGCGTGAAGTTCAAAAAAAATTAAAATAACCTGGCAAGAGTGGGATCACCATAGTACTATAAAGGCTGCTTCTTTGGCTTTAAAGTGACAGTTGTTACAATCAGCGTTCAGTGGTAGTGTGTAGGGGACGGGGTTAGAATACATTTCCCCTCCGCCGCTGTAAGAGACCTGTATCCGAGCAACCAAGCCATAGGAGGTTCATCCTCCTCAACAACAAGTACAACACCAGTACTATACGTTACTATGTATTTTTATAGTTATTTATGTAAGCTTGCATGTAATTTATAGATTGTAAATTTTTAAGTAAGTTTATTTTATTAAGAAAATATTAATATCATTTGTACACCAACCTATCTATATCTCTGCACATTATTTTCTTTTCCATGGTAGGGGTTGCCTGGAAGAGATCACCTGTGGTGATAAGGCCGCCTTTGCACCAAAATTTTACTTACTTCTTTTGTTTTTCTTTTTGTTTTTGTTATAATTGTTGTTGGTGTAATAAAGAATAAAATAAATAAATAAATAAACACCAGTTGTAATTTTGATCCATAAGAAAAAGGTAAAAAAAGAAAACAGACTTCAGATAAATGCACTAAAAAGTAAAATTATTACGAATAACTCAAAAAACTCTTCAGATCTTTACGAATTTTAAATGGGACTACATAATAAGCATTAGCTGTCATATAAAAAAGTGATGCTTCGAATTGGGGACATCCTTTATTAAAAGTTTGTTAGAAATATACAAAATTCAATGCATTTTCGTACTGTCAACTTATCCACCACAAAAAAGGAAATAATCTCACGTTTTTCATGGATTTATACAACCATAACGAGCTCCTGATATTTGTGTACAATGATTATTATAAACATCATATCTTCCATACTAATTTTGCTATCGGGGTCGGATCGAGACGCCTTTTCTATTGCGTCCATATTCTGAACATAATTTAGTGAATATAATATAAATATATTAAGACCATCGTGGCACAGAAAAAAATCATTTCACATTACACGCGTTGCGGGTTCGACTTTTTTCCTTTCTCTTAGCTTCACGCTTTATTCCTAGCGGAGTAGTCAGAGTGAACGGACCATCAAACGCTACGGTCCCTACATATCTCCCTCGCCTTGTCCACATTCAATAATCCCTTCAGAGGGTCCTCATTCATTTTACGTAACCATCCTTCAGTATCATCGATACTGTGTTCTAGATGGTCAACTGAGGTCTCCTCCTTCCTCTCTTGCCGCTCACCTTTGCTTCATATATCTAACCATTCTTTTCCAACACGTTCGTCATTTCGTTCCTCTTTAAACATACCTACGTCTCACACTCTTTAAACATACCGTATAACAGCGGCGGTATCAGCACTGTATTATGTACAGCCACATTGGCAGCTTTACTGATGTTTCGCGATCACATAAATGCAAATATAGCACCGTTAATCATACTACCGACAGCAGTACCCCTTTCAACATCCATATTGTTTCTTCTGTCTCTGCATAACATGTTTACCAGGTTTTAAAAAAAAACCTTAAATTTGGATCATTTAAACTAAACTTTCGGAGTATACCATTAAGAACTACCCTCTAAAAACAAGAGATAATAAAACAAATTAATTAAATGAATTTGTTTTATTATCAATAAATTTAACAAATATACTATTGATGCTTATACACTTACTTACTTTTACATTCTAATGTTTCCATATTAGTAGCTTATGTCTGTAATGATATATCGAAAAAAAGACCATAACCGTTATCGTTTGGTGGTAGGAGGATCGTCCTCCGTCTGGCTCGCGACCACTATCCTGTCAAAGACGAACCGCCAAATATCTTATGATGTGTTCCGGTTCGATGGCATGTAAGCCAGGCTTTCCTCTTTCCCACCCATCCTTTCCCCAAAATGTGGTGGTTCCGATAGCGGACTACTACATTGTCCTTCCCTTCCATCTGTATCCTCTAGGTTGGCAACGAATCTAGAACATTTCTTGTGTTGTAGATGGTCATGGGCAAAGGTAACCACTTACCATCAGGTGGTGCTTCTGCTCGTTTGCCATCCGTTATCCATAAAAAAAAAAAAAAAGACCACTACAATAATATTATGCCATCTTCTTTCTACAAATGTATGTATATATGATTTTGTGTCGCTTTTTCGTTACATCGAATATCAAATCACTACGTTTCCAAAGAATTTTATTTTCACTCCAAAAAAAAAACTAAAAAAATAATATCCATATATAAAACTGATAAAACTACCTGAATTTAAGCAAATCTTTTAAAAAGTTACGATTTATGAGAGAAAATGAACTTAACGTAAGTTCGAGACTATCTTCCAACTATATAATTGAGTTCAGTAGCGCCTGACTCATTAACTGGTAGATCTTAGTAAGGGTGAACTATATGTTTGTTCTGGCTTTGCTCTATGTTCAAAGTGGACTATATAGAGACAATTAGGTTACTTTTATGATGATAATTGATATTTTTCCTGTTTTTTTTTATCATAGCGTTAGAGAGAAAGTTTGGGACGGAAATGTTAAAAGAGAACGGAGTGTCCTAACTCTAGGTTTTCTGGTTACCTCTGGCTACCCTGAAGAACCCTATGAAGCTGAAAAGAAAAGAAAACAAAGAGAGAGAATCTATTGTACTCACTGCTCTCCACTTTTTGCTTCAATTCGAGACATTGCGAGTGACAGAATTAAAATAATTAAATATAAACATTCCGCCAAGTGGGAATCGAAACCACGTTAGTCGAATTTATAGTTAACATACAGGCCGTTTCACTGCGCCACAATAGTCTCAATTTGAATACTTACCCTAATATTTTATTACAGATTTTCCGCATAACATAATTAGGGAAAATCTAGTATCAATAAGCTATATTCTCTACTTCCCACCTCAATATACATTGAATAACGGAACTCAACACTGCGATTTGCCTTCCCAGTTTATCAAGTACAAAACATACATACATACATAGCTTCACGCTGTACCCCGCATATAGCAGGGTAGGTGGAGGGAACCTAGTGTTAAAACACTCCGTTCCCCACTATCCCCTGAATTGAGGCATCGTGCGCTGAGTGGCGGAACTTAACGCCACACTTAGCCTTGTTACCAAACCCAGGAAATGAAAAATTCCACTTCCTGGAGTGGAAATCGAACCCACAACCTGTCACTGTTTACAGTCGCACGCTTGTGCCTCTGCGCCACGACAGGCGTTAAACATTGCCCCACTATAACCTCATACGTACCATTCATTATAATATAAAATAATCTAATATGGAACCAGAATAGGGAGTCTGCCACTGTGAGGGCTGAATACAAAATAAGGTGTTATCGAAGATTTCTTACTGCCGCGACGAGAGAAATTTAAAATGCATAAAATGTAAAGTTGAAGAGTCATCGGCTATTTGTGTTTAAACCACTATACGAGCTGTATCTTGCGACTTCGTTTCCATGGACTATGGAACCTGAAATTCCATTTTTTCCACGTTTTTGTAGGAATTTCAAGAAATCCTCTTTCCTTTAAACATCTGAAAGAGTCTACATGCATAATTTTAGCTTTTTATGGACAATAATTTTGCCTTTATGTTGTTTGTCAGTCACTGAGTAACGAAAAAAATAATTTTTTTAGTTTTTTTTTTGGAGTGAAAATAAAATTCTTTGGAAACGTAGTGATTTGATATTCAATGTAACGAGAAAGCGACACGAAAAAGATATATACATTTGTGGGAAGAAGATGGCGTAATATTATTGTAGTGGTTATGGTCTTTTTTTCGATATATCATTACAGACATAAGCTACTAATATAGAAACATTAGAATGTAAAAGTAAGTAAGTGTATAAGCATCAATAGTATATTTGTTAAATTTATTGATAATAAAACAAATTCATTTAATTAATTTGTTTTATTATCTCTTGTTTTTAGAGGGTAGTTCTTAATGGTATTCTCCGAAAGTTTAGTTTAAATGATCCAAATTTAAGGTTTTTTTTTTAAAACCTGGTAAATATGTTATGCAGAGACAGAAGAAACAATATGGATGTTGAAAGGGGTACTGCTGTCGGTAGTATGATTAACGATGTCTGTCTGCGTTAATGTGATTGTGGAATATCAGTAAAGCTGCCAATGTGGCTGTACATAATACAGTGCTGATAACGCCGCTGTTTTACGGTATGTTTAAAGAGTATGAGACGTAGGTATGTCTAAAGAGGAACGAAATGACGAACGTTGAAAGAATGGTTAGATATAT